>OU342742.1:261761595-261896930 GCA_910589775.1 Avena eriantha
CAATGACCACTGGCTTATCCATATGTGGTTTGTGGAAAAGAACACAGATGCAATGAACACTGGTGGATCCATATGTGGTTTGTGGAAAGAACACACATGTAGTGAACACTAGTGGATCCATATGTAGTTTGTGAAAAGAACACACATGCAATGACTCTAGTGCTAGTTTAGTATAAGAACACACAGTCAATGACTCTAGTGGGTCCATATGTGATTTGTGAAAATAACACACATGCAATGCCACCTGTTGATCCATATGTGGTTTGTGGAAAGAACACACATGCAATGACTCTAATGGATCCATATGTGGTTTGTTGAAAAGAACAGACATGCAATGACCACTAGTTGATCCATATGTGGTTTGTGGAAAGAACACACATGCAATGACACTAGTTGATCCATGTGTGGTTTGTGGAAATAACACGCATGCACTGCCATTGGTTGATCATGTGTGGTTTGTGGAAAGAACACACATGCAATGACTCTAATGGATCCATATGTGGTTTGTGGAAAGAACACACATGCAATGACCACTGGTTGATCCATGTGTGGTTTGTGGAAAGAACACCCATGAAATGACACTAGTGGATCCATGTGTGGTTTGTGAAAAGAACACACATGCAATAAGTCTAGTGCTGGTTTTAGTATAAGAACACACATGCAATGACTCTAGTGGGTCCATATGTGGTTTTGTGAAAAGAACACACATGCAATGCCACTTATTGATCCATATGTGGTTTGTGGAAAAGAACACACATGCAATCCATTGGTTAATCCATGTGTGCTTGTGGAAAGATCACATATGCAATGACTCTAATGGATCCATATATGGTTTGTGGAAAAGAACACACATGCAATGACCACTGGTTGATCCATATGTGGTTTGTGGAAAGAACACACATGCAATGACACTGGTTGATCCATGTGTGGTTTGTGGAAAGAACACACATGCTATGCCATTGGTTGATCCATGTGTGGTTTGTGGAAAGAACACACATTCAATGACTCTAATGGATCCATATGTGGTTTGTGGAAAAGAACACACATGCAATGAACACTGGTTGATCCATATGTGGTTTGTGGAAAGAACACACATGCAATGACACTGGTTGATCCATATGGGGTTTGTGGAAAGAACACACATGCAATGACATTGGTGGATCCATATGTGGTTTTTGAAAAGAACACACATGCAATGAGTCAAGTGTTGGTTTTAGTATAAGAAAACTCATGCAATGACTCCAGTTGATCCATATGTGGTTTGTGAAAAAGAACAGACATGCAATGAACACGGGTGGATCCATATGTGGTTTGTGGAAAGAACACACATGCAATGCCACTGGTTGATACATGTGTGGTTTGTGGAAAGAACACACATGCAATGAATCTAGTGCTAGTTTAAGTATAAGAACACACATGCAATGACTCTAGTGGGTCCATATGTGGTTTGTGAAAAGAACACACATGCAATGACCACTGGCTTATCCATATGTGGTTTGTGGAAAAGAACACAGATGCAATGAACACTGGTGGATCCATATGTGGTTTGTGGAAAGAACACACATGTAGTGAACACTAGTGGATCCATATGTAGTTTGTGAAAAGAACACACATGCAATGACTCTAGTGCTGGTTTTAGTATAAGAACACACAATCAATGACTCTAGTGGGTCCATATGTGATTTGTGAAAATAACACACATGCAATGCCACCTGTTGATCCATATGTGGTTTGTGGAAAGAACACACATGCAATGACTCTAATGGATCCATATGTGGTTTGTTGAAAAGAACAGACATGCAATGACCACTAGTTGATCCATATGTGGTTTGTGGAAAGAACACACATGCAATGACACTAGTTGATCCATGTGTGGTTTGTGGAAATAACACGCATGCAATGCCATTGGTTGATCCATGTGTGGTTTGTGGAAAGAACACACATGCAATGACTCTAATGGATCCATATGTGGTTTGTGGAAAAGAACACACATGCAATGACCACTGGTTGATCCATGTGTGGTTTGTGGAAAGAATACCCATGAAATGACACTAGTGGATCCATGTGTGGTTTGTGAAAAGAACACACATGCAATAAGTCTAGTGCTGGTTTTAGTATAAGAACACACATGCAATGACTCTAGTGGGTCCATATGTGGTTTGTGAAGAGAACACACATGCAATGCCACTTATTGATCCATATGTGGTTTGTGGAAAGAACACACATGCAATGACCACTGGTTGATCCATGTGTGGTTTGTGGAAAGAATACACATGAAATGACACTAGTGGATCCATATGTGGTTTGTGGAAAAGAACACACATGCAATGACCACTGGTTGATCCATATGTGGTTTGTGGAAAGAACACACATGCAATGACACTGGTTGATCCATGTGTGGTTTGTGGAAAGAACACACATGCTATGCCATTGGTTGATCCATGTGTGGTTTGTGGAAAGAACACACATTCAATGACTCTAATGGATCCATATGTGGTTTGTGGAAAAGAACACACATGCAATGACCACTGGTTGATCCATGTGTGGTTTGTGGAAAGAATACACATGAAATGACACTAGTGGATCCATGTGTGGTTTGTGAAAAGAACACACATGCAATGAGCCTAGTGCTAGTTTTAGTATAAGGACACACATGCAATGCCATTGGTTGATCCATGTGTGGTTTGTGAAAAGAACACATATGCAATGACTCTAATGGATCCATATGTGGTTTGTGGAAAAGAACACACGTGTAATGAACACTTGTTGATCCGTATGTGGTTTGTGGAAAGAACACACATGCAATGACACTGGTTGATCCATATGTGGTTTGTCAAAAGAACACACATGCAATGACACTGGTGGATCCATATGTTGTTTGTGAAAAGAACACACATGCAATGAGTCTAGTGCTGGTTTTAGTATAAGAACACACATGCAATGACTCCAGTGGATCCATATGTGGTTTGTGAAAAAGAACACACATGCAATGAACACGGGTGGATCCATATGTGGTTTGTGGAAAATAACACACATGCAATGCCACTGGTTGATCCATGTGTGGTTTGTGGAAAGAACACACATGCAATGCCATTGGTTGATCCATTTGTGGTTTGTGGAAAGAACATACATGCAATGGCACTGGTTGATCCATATGTGGTTTGTGGAAAGAACACACATGCAATGACAATGGTGGATCCATTTGTTGTTTGTGAAAAGAACACACATGCAATGAGTCTAGTGTTGGTTTTAGTATAAGAACACACATGCAATGACTCTAGTGGATCCATATGTGGTTTGTGGAAAAGAACACACATGCAATGCCTCTTGTTGATCCATATGTGGTTTCTAGAAAGAACACACATGCAATGCCATTGGTTAATCCATGTGTGGTTTGAGGAAAGAACACACATGCAATGACTCTAATGGATCCATATGTGGTTTGTGGAAAAGAACACACATGCAATGACCAATGGTTGATCCATATGTGGTTTGTGGAAAAGAACACACATGCAATGACCACTGGTTGATCCATATGTGGTTTGTGGAAAAGAACATACGTGCAATGAAAACTGGTGGATCCATGTGTGGTTTGTGGAAAGAACACACATGCAATGACTCTAATGGATCCATATGTGTTTTGTGGAAAAGAACACACATGCAATGACCACTGGTTGATCCATATGTGGTTTGTGGAAAGAACACACATGCAATGACACTGGTTGGTCCATGTGTGGTTTGTGGAAAGAACGCACATGCAATGACTCTAGTGCTGGTTTTAGTATAAGAACACACATGCAATGACTCTAGTGGGTCCATATGTGGTTTGTGGAAAAGAACACACATGCAATGAACAGTGGTGGATCCATAAGTGTTTTGTGGAAAGAACACACATGCAGTGAACACTGGTGGATCCATATGTGATTTGTGAAAAGAACACACATGCAATGCCACTGGTTGATCCATATGTGGTTTGTATAAAGAACACACATGCAATGACACTGGTTGATCCATGTGTGGTTTGTGGAAAGAACACACATGCAATGTTATTGGTTGATCCATATGTGGTTTGTGAAAAGAACACACATGCAATTTCTGTAGTGGATCCATATGTGGTGTGTGGAAAGAACACACATACAATGACTCTAGTGGATCCATGTGTGGTTTGTGGAAAGAACACACATGCAATGACACTGGTGGATCCATGTGTGGTTTTTGAAAATAACACACATGCAATGAGTCTAGTGTTGGTTTTAGTATAAGAACGCACATGCAATGACTCTAGTGGGTCCATATGTGGTTTGTGAAAAGAAAACACATGCAATGACTCTAGTGGATCCATATGTGGTTTGTGGAAATGAACACACATGCAATGACCACTGGTTGATCCATAAGTGATTTGTGGAAAGAACACACATGCAGTGAACACTGGTTGATCCATGTGTGGTTTGTGAAGAGAATACACATGCAATGCCATTGGTTGATCCATATTTGGTTTGTGGAAAGAACACACATGCAATGACACTGGTTGATCCAAATGTGGTTCATGACAGGAACACACATGCAATGACTCTAGTGGATACATATGTGGTTTGTGGAAAGAACACACATGCAATGAACTCTAGTGGATCTATCTTGGCATAATTAGATGTATGCCATGATGTATTTCATTGTAAAAGTCACCCACCTTACATTTTTATACTACTCAGCTTTGCCCTTGATTTTTTGATACTACCCAGTTTTGCCCCTCTCTCTCTTTCGTAGAAGCCCAGACTTGTGCCCACGCTGTCTGCTACGCCGTGATTGGTTGTCACAGTTGTCATGCGGATCGTGCGGACCAACCGTTGATCCTGTGTGATCCAACGAGGCTCGTTGCACATGTCGTGCCCTTCACAGGACAGCGCGAGACAGCACGGACGTCTCCCTCAACGAGACTTCTACAAGAAGGAACACGATGCCGTCCATGGAAAAAGTCGTCGAGTGGTCATGTCATGTTTAATCTAGTCTGCAAAGGCTACAAGTCTACTGCACGTCAACTGGTCATCCACGTCCACGGGCTATACCATTTTTACTACGCAGCGCGCCTACACTCTCACTTCCGACAAGCCCCCACCACACGAGCCTTCCACGCGGTAGCCGCAGACGGAAGAGCTGCCTACTGGGGCCCTCGAGGAGGCCTAAACGTCCCCGCATTAAAAACCCAGCCTATCGGGTCCTCCATTTGCACTTATCCACTACTCTCTCTTCCATATCCAGCAAAACCTCTCAATCTTGAACGTACTTGCACGAACCTTCTCCATGAAACCAATGCATGGGGGTGAGTGTCCGGGCATCGCCGCCGGGGTGGTGCTTCACACGGCAAATCTAGAGGAGCATCACGCAGCACAAGGCGAGGAGGACGTGCAGTTCAACCCCTTAGGGCACCATGTGCTCGCCGGTGCTGATGACTTCGGAGGCGCCGATGAGGGCATGGAGTTCGACGAACACGCTCCGCTCGTGTACCCGGAGGTACATCTATTTCTACATGTTTCGTATTTTCTGCTCGAGCTTAATCTATCCGGGCGTCATAAAAAAATCTAGTCCTAATGATTAGATGCAACGTACGAACCGGTACATGTAGAGATCTAGTCTGTTCTGAATGAATCCATATTATTTATTTATTAATAAGTTACCAAGAACACAAACCACATTAATTTAGGAGCGAGTTGGGGAGATGGCCGCAATGAACTGCTGAACCTGTATAGACATGTTATTGCATCGAAAGTTACTTGTAATGGTGGAAGGAATATATATTTATTATTTTGCGAATTTCGGTTTGTATTCCATATATTACAGGTGTATTCAAGTGAGATGGACTCTGACAAGGAGACCAGGGACAACAAGAGCCGCCATGTCATGAAGAAGCTCAAGAGCGGGATAATCCCTTTCCGCACTCGACTTGGGGAGCTCAAGTGCCCT
Organism: Avena eriantha; assembly: GCA_910589775.1. Taxonomy (NCBI): domain Eukaryota; kingdom Viridiplantae; phylum Streptophyta; class Magnoliopsida; order Poales; family Poaceae; genus Avena; species Avena eriantha. The sequence continues at coordinate 261,767,554 of OU342742.1, forward strand.
TTCTATAAGAAAGAAGTCAACCCGAGGATTGCCAGCTTGATTCCACATGCGGTTGGCATCGGTAAAAGCCCGGCTAGTAAACACAAGTCGGCGACCAAGGCTAAGCACGCTGCTTATGGCAAATTCCTGGGGGAGTATGTCAAGACCGGCCTAGTGTCCCCTTACTTAGGAATCAGAAACTTCTAGCCGACCAACCCATCACTGTGCTGGCCCGGCCACTAATAATATTTAGTTCTCTTACCGTATCTAGACCCTTAAACTATGGGGATTTCTATTTTCGTACTCATCAAAATATATTCAAGTTCATCTATTTATGGAGTTAAAGTTTCGGTGGCATACTCATTATTTTGCATGGATAGAGGGATGCCCCCGATAGGTATAAGGGTTATCATGTCCGCAAGATCACAGAGGATCAACGGTTGGTCGGCACGATCTGTGTGACAACTGTCTCGACCAATCAGAGCGTAGCAGCGAAGATGAGCACAAAGAGATGGATACAATGAGAGGGGAAACCGAGTAGCAACCAAGGGCAAAACTGAGTAGAACTTAAAAACCAAGGGCAAGACTGAGTAGAACTTAAAAGCCAAGGGCAAGACTGAGTAGAACTCTGTCTGCTACGCCGTGATTGGTTGTCACAGTTGTCATGCGGATCGTGCGGACCAACCGTTGATCCTGTGTGATCCAACGAGGCTCGTTGCACATGTCGTGCCCTTCACAGGACAACGCGAGACAGCACGGACGTCTCCCTCAATGAGACTTCCACAAGAAGGAACACGATGCCGTCCATGGAAAAATTCGTCGAGTGGTCATGTCATGTTTAATCTAGTCTGCAAAGGCTACAAGTCTATTGCACATCAACTGGTCATCCACGGCCCACAGGCTATACCATTTTTACTACGCAGCGTGCCTGCACTCTCACTTCCGACAGGCCCCCACCACACGAACCTTCCACGCGGTAGCCGCAGACGGAAGAGCTGCCTACTGGGGCCCTCGAGGAGGCCTAAACGCCCCCGCATTAAAAACCCAGCCTATCGGGTCCTCCATTCGCACTCATCCACTACTCTCTCTTCCCCATGCAGCAAAACCCCACAATCTTGAACATACTTGCACGAACCTTCTCCATGAAACCAGTGCATGGGGGTGAGTGTCCGGGCATCGCCGCCGGGGTGGTGCTTCATGCGGCAAATCTGGAGGAGCATTACGCAGCACAAGGCAAGGAGGACGTGCAGTTCAACCCCTTGGGGGACCATGTGCTCGCCGGTGCTGATGACTTTGGAGGTGCCGATGAGGGCATGGAGTTTGACGAACATGCTCCGCTCGTGTACCCGGAGGTACATCTATTTCTACATGTTTCATATTTTCGGCTCGAGCTTAATCTATCCAGATGTCATAAAAAAATCTAGTCCTAATAATTAGATGCAACGTATGAACCGGTACATGTAGAGATCTATTCTGCTCTGAATGAATCCATATTATTTATTTATTAATAAGTTACCAAGAACACAAACCACATTAATTTAGGAGCGAGTTGGGGAGACGGCCGTAATGAACTGGTGAACCTGTATAGACATGTTATTGCATCGAAAGTAACTTGGAATGGTGGAAGAAATATATATTTATTATTTTGCTCATTTCGGATTGTATTCCATACATTATAGGTGTATTCAAGTGAGATGGACTCTGACAAGGAGACTAGGGACAACAAGAGCCGCCATGTCATGAAGAAGCTCAAGAGCGGGATAATCCCTTTCCGCACTCGACTTGGGGAGCTCAAGTGCCCTTTCTGTAAGAAATGAGTCAACCCGAGGATTGCCAGCTTGATTCCGCATGCGGTTGGCATCGGTAAAAGCCTGGCTAGTAAACACAAGTCGGCGACCAAGGCTAAGCACGCTACTTATGGCAAATTCCTGAGGGAGTATGTCAAGACCGGCCTAGTGTCCCCTTACTTAGGAATCTGCAACTTCTAGCCGACCAACCCCATCACTGTGCTGGCCTGACCACTAATAATATTTAGTTCTCTTACCGTATCTAAACCCTTAAACTATGGGGATTTCTATTTTCGTACCCTTCAAAATATATTCAAGTTCATTTTTCTATGGAGTTAAAGTTCTAGTGGCATACTCGTTATTTTTCATGGATAGAGGGATGCCCCCGACAGATATAAGGGTTACCTGTCCGCTAGGACACAGAGGATCAACGGTTGGTGGGCACGATTTGTGTGACAACTGTCTCGACCAATCAGAGCGTAGCAGCGAAGATGAGCACAAAGAGATGGATACAATGAGAGGGGAAAACCGAGTAGCAACCAAGGGCAAAACTGTGTAGAACATAAAAACCATGGGAAAGACTGAGTAGAACTTAAAAACCAAAGGCAAGCATGACAAAGGGATTCAAATAGAAAATAGAAAATGATTTAAAAATGGAACCAAACCGCTAGTGTTATGCTCGTGGGAAAAACTGAGTACAACTGAATCGCCAGGGTTAGACACGAGGGAAAAAACGTGACTCACGGTACGCGTGTGCGGTGCACGGGCTGGTAGAGAACACATGTGACCGTGCACGGTGCATTAGCGTACGCGCTGCACGGTAGTGCAACGAAACATCACTTGCCTTCTCCTTTAATAGAGGCCTCCGCACTCCCACTCATCACGCACTCGCTCACTCAAGCGTCTCGACTTTCGCATCACCTTCTGCAAACGCCCAACAAAACTCCAACCACGCCGGTGATGGAGAAGAACGGTGCGGTGGCCATCGGAGTCTCCAAGGCCGCCGGCGAGGAGCCCCCTGTCCCCGTCCCCATCCCCACATCCGCCATAGACGCCGGCGAGGAGGCCCCCGCCGGTCTCGGACAGATCCCGCTCGGTTGGGACCCCTACGAGGAGGTTGTCTACATAAGGTCGGAGAACCCCTACGACACCAGCATCGCCGACCCATGGTCTGAGGTAACCAGGGTTTTCTCCCCTTCCCTTGTTCTTCCCCATTCCCATTGTTGGATGCTAGATCGTATGTTGTTAAGGCTCGGTTGTTCGTATTTTTTACAGTAGATAATCCTCTTGTGTTAGATCTTGATTTTCGATGAATCCCCCTATTCGTAGTTGGGATCAGTATTCGATTTGGTTTGAGATTTGGGGAATAATCGGGAGATCTCATTCAGTTAATTTATGCAAAAAATCTATCCCGATAATCAAAGTATCTCAATCATGTCCTTATTTCACTCTACTATTTTTTCCAACAGGAGGATAGCAGCGACCTCCGCAGCGACGATGAGTCCAAGGACACCAAGACTCGTCATGTGCTAAGGAGGCTAAAGTCCGGTCAGTACAACAACTTCTTCGCCGCGATGTGTACAGGTGCCCCTTCTGCCCCACCAAGAGGATCCGCGCCATGGACTTCAACTCCCTCGTGAAGCATGCCAAGGACGTGAGGACCTGCGGCGAGTCCGTGAACGTCCACGACTTCATGGCCAAGCACCAGGCGCTCGGTCTTCACCTCCACAACCTCTAGAAGGTGGCTATCGAGGAGGGTCGCATGCCCCCGATCAGACCCAAGTCGCCCAAGGTCAAGGGGTTGGGCAGCAAGAAGTGGAGGAGGCACCACAGGGAGGAGGCAGATGCCCTCCTGGCAGAGGCCACGAGGGGCCAGTGATCAGCTGCTGCTACTGTAAAGCAGCTTCTTTTGTCTTGTCTGTGTTGAACCTGTCAGCTGCTGCTGAGCAGCCTAATTGTCGAACCTTGTTAAGTACCGTACTATATAACCTATATTAGCTGCTTTATCTACATCTGCTCTGTTTACTGAATTTATTTATGGTGCTGGTTTGTTTTGCTGCTCTAGATTTGCTACCAGATTGGGGAAAGTGATCGCAAAAGGAACAATGAATGAAGAGAGAAGCTGCTCTAGATTCCCTACCTTTTTGGGCAAAAAAACACAACTGTTAGAGAGAGAGGGGAAAAGGCGCTCTTAAAAAGGCCAAATAACAAAAAAACTTCCACTTTAGGCGTCATGGCGCATGTAACGGCCAAGCCTTTGACCAGATGGCACCCCCTCCTAGCGCATGTGAGGGATTCGGAATATCAGGGGGGGGGGGAAGTGAGGACAAACAAGACACAATGTTGCTATAGCTAAATCTTACAAAAAGCTGAATTTGGCTTTACCATGCAATTTTCCTAGAGCTCCACAATGTAGCTATACTAAATCCCTAAACTATGTGGTGCGTTGAAACCTAATGCTTTTCCACCGACACGTGTGTTGCAAAGTTGCTTCATCGTGCATGCTTACACAAGTGGCCTACGGAGAAACTTATAGAACCATGGGCAAACGAGCTTCATTTTGGCAAATTCTGGACAAGCTTTGCGCAATCGGCAGGCCTGATCAGCTGGGCGGCCGCCCCGGGGTGCAGGGATGCTAGGTCCATGTCTATGCTTACACTTCTTAAACTTGTTAGGAATTAATAATAGTTGTACACTTCCTTCTGTCATGTCACGTTACGTCGTGTCAGCACCGCGCACCCGCTACGGATCAACAACGGGACGGTGGTCTACATGTCCGGTCTCTGCCACGCCAAAGCCACGTCACACACCCTCCCATCGCCTACTGGGACGGACGCCGAATTTAATTTCTAGGATTGGAAACCAACGGTGCTCGCCCGGTCAAACTTGCCTCCACATGAGTATGACCAGGATATTGGTAAACGCAATTTAAGCATCGCCTTTCGTCTCCTCACCACATCATTGTGCAAAAATCTCCAACTCATTCCTTTCGCCGCCACCTCCGCCACCGCAAGAACCATCAACGCTGCCGCAGGCACCGCCTCTGCCTGGCCATACCACTACAACAGATCACTCTAGCCCCACGCCCTATCCCAGCCACCGTCACCGCATTATCTATTGCCATGGACGCAGAGTACAGCGTGTTCAGTGATAGGAGCGACTACACCGACGAGTACACCGTCACCGCCCATGGCACCACCAAGCTGACGGTCATCCACACAAATGCGTCAGCGGAGGTCGCCAAGGTCATCGCAATGTACGAGCGGTGGCTACAGGAGTCGATGGACAGGTACAAGATCGTCGGCCTTGACCTCGAGTATACCGGAGATATGAAGAGGACGACGCTTTTGTAGCTGTCCATGCACAACCACTGCCTCCTATACCAGGTATGTAGGGCCAAATATGTATGCCCGGAGCTTCGCGAGTTCCTACACAGGAGGGAGATGTACTTCTCTAGCGTCAACATCAAGAACAACACTCCGAAGCTAGAACAGGATCTCCTTGTTCATGTCGTCAATCACGTCGATCTCCAACGTTTGTGGAGGTACCCGGATGGCGGTACGGGGAAAGTCGGCATGGCTAGACTCGCTGCGGGGAAAGTCGGCATGGCTAATAGCACATCATCGACCGCGAGTACGCTGGCATGAAAGTCGAGTTCCCGAAGCACCTGCACGAGCGATGGGAGTCTAGGCACCTGGATTACAATGTGATCAAGTATGCAGCCAGGGACGCGTATGTCTACTACGAGATACTCAACAGGATCTGGCGGGTGGGTGAGTGTGTTGTTTACCACTACTAGTTTCGCATTTCGTTCCTAGTTTTATCTCGCCTGTATTTTATCTCGCATGTATTTTCTAAGCATTCTATGTGTAAGAACTAAGCTCGTATTATCCCTGTGCTATTAGCTACTTAACCTGTATGAATTACATTCCCCCTTTTGTATCCTCAACATTCATTCTTACAAATTCTGTTTGTGCTATTTGCATGCGGCAGAATCCAGGACTTACATGCATAAGGTGTGATACAGTCATAAGTCATAACCAAACCCAGATTATAGTTTGACAAAGGTAATACACAGCAGTTCGTAATTGCTCACATAGTGTACTTCTGAAATAACATGTTTTCATAAAAACAACAATCATGCATTAATAGTCTACATCCCAGCCTGTTGGAGAAGGCAACCGATCCCAGGATGCCTTCGATCGCTTGCCCCGGCTTGTAGATTCATCTACACTCCGGCATCTGGGGCAAACAACCTGCCTTGGTGGTGGTTTAATGATGCGATGCCTGGAACGAGATTTTACAATCTGGCGGTACAGCTCGTGGCTAACATACCCGTCAATTGCAGCATACTTCAGATTAGGTTTAGAAAGTGGCTTATCCTCCCAGTAATCGTGTCCTAAATGCCTGCACGAACATCTCGGCAATTTTCCCTTCATGTCAGTGTACCACGGGTCGATGAGTTTGGAGGCAAGAGCGGCCATCCCGGTCTTGCCTCCCTTCATCCCTGGGATCCAGTAAATTTCCTAGATGTCCACTCTGCACTCCTTTGGGATTCTAATGTTGACAGTCAGGCTTTCAAGGAGTTTAGTGTCATTCGTGATGTCAACACTAGTAAATGTTATGTGCTGGTTCACGAGAAAGTCATGAAACAGATCCCTAATGGTTTCGCCCCACTTGCATGAAAATGAATTTAGACAAATAATATAGCAATAACTTTGCAAATAGATGGTTCAGGAACAAAAAGACAGCAAAGTCTACCAGATCCCGTCATCCCCCTTCTCGCAAAAAGGCTGGTATATGAGGACGTGCCCCTTCATGGAGAGTTGCACCACGGCGATCCTACGGTGATCGCGGCTGTACTCGAGGTCGAGACGTACGAACCTGTTTTCTTCGAACTGCAGCCAACTCATGTAATTATTCAGAGTGTTCCTCACCGTCCGAGGGTCGGTGGTATAGACGACATCGATCTTCTTCCCGCCATGTACTTCGATGTCAAAGTGCGCAGTTTCTTGCCTGCTGTCATTTAGGACGTCCGGAGCGTCCATGACTATAGGCAAGAGGGAAAGGATATGGAGGACGAGGGTGATGCAGTGGTGGAGGAAATGGATGAGGCCTTAGAGGAGAAAGACGATGAGGCCGTGGAGGAGGAAATGAGACGAAGAAGTGAAAGATTGGAACCGCCCTTACCAATATCTGGAATGGTGCACGACCGTTCGTAGTAGGGTGAAGGTGGAGAAAAACGGCAGGTTTACACGTCGACACTAGCGCTTCCTAAAATTTGTTCTGCGCCACTTGCATGCGGTGGAATCAAGGTCTGCCATGCACGATCCAAGTCAAACGTAGGCACGTTTGCGCATGACGACCTTCACTCACTGACAGGCGGCTCGCACATTTCTCTCTTACGATTAATTTTTTCACTTCTTCTAGACGGTTCCGGTGCCCGCCCTCAATAATTACGCCCCCTTCTTATCTTCCACGCTGTTGCGACCTCGGATCGTTAAGGCTCCTAAGTCCCTGTGATTAACATGCTAGTCCCTGGATCAATAGCTAGCACTTCACAGTCGATGAATATCATGTAAAACACAAGTCATTATTACACGAATAATCCAGAGTATAATTATTACAACTTGCATAGCTTATAGCTAGCTCAAATAAAACAGCAGAAACTAAGTAAAACTTGAGTCCATCAACGCCTCAGGCTAGTTGCGTGAAGACCGGCGATCCCTACGCACCTTTCAGTCTTCGGATTCTGCACATAAGACGTGCAGCCAACAAGTTGGGTCAATACTTTGAATGTATTGGCAAATTACACCAAGGAAAGAGTAAGTCTATCTCTACATGCAAGGTTAAGAGTAGGCTTTGAGGTTCATTTGCATAAAGCCAATTTTCTCATTGTAAGAAGAAAAGAGGAGGAGATTTTCCCTACTTTGTAAACTTTGATAAGTAGTATAGGGTCAAATGGAACACATAGATATTACTCACCAAGTTCCCAATCAACCTAGCACATGGATATTACGCACCAAGTTCCCAAAATCCCACCCAATGGCGATATTACTCACGCCTTGGGGTTTATAAAACGTTAGGTTTGGAAAAGAGAGAGGATGATCTTTCAGAGGCTCCATCCTTCAGATGCTCAATGTTGTTCTATTTCCGTGAACACGGCTGATCGATCAGATTGCAATACTCTCGAGAGATTGTGCACTTTCCCCATAATCCACGATCAAGTCCTTTTATAGACAAGACCATGGCGAAGCCTACCCTTGGTAGCCCCTCTACGAGCTGGATCCAACTGTGCCAAGAACCTCCAAATGTTGGTACCCTGGTGAGGTTTCCTACTAAGTACTATGCCAAGACAGAGCCCATATGTATTGTGGTTGCACGGGAAGCTTCTGAATTCTGAAACATGGCGGACTTCTTTGATTCCTGGGCGGCCGTCCTCCACCAAAATTCCACTCGTTGTCCCGACAACCATTCAGCCCAGAAGAAAACTTAGTTTTATTTTGAAGGAGGTTTTGAGAGTTAAAAGTTTCGCTCGAGAGAGCTTTTATACTTAGAAATTTTTTAGTCTTTTGAACCCTCCCAACGGTACTTGACATATATAAGTATATAGCATAGCAAGCATAACATAGAAAAACATGATAACCTATTGGGATGGAAAATCCTAAGCATAGAGCTACTCATGGCATACTACAAAACCGCAGTTGCAAAAATAGTACTAAGAAAATCTACCAAAATCCTACACATGCATACTACAGAATTTGAAGAGTAAAATATGCATAGTCAAAACTGGGACATAAACATGAACAAGTGGTGTAACTTGCCTTGATCCGAGCAGCATTCTACACAACAGTACTCCTCAGCACACTCCGAGCAATCTAACGAAACAAAACATAGATCCAATCACAATTTGCCCAAAACAATGTCACGAAGGCGAATATGCGTGCATGCAACATGGTAATATGCAAGGGTGGATTCAATTTTTACCAAGGGTTTTATTCGGGGGTGTTGTTCAGTTGGGGACGTCATTAGAATCGATCCCCCACAGGTTTTAAGCATTTTGGTTTAAACCCTAAATAAACAAGCTCAAAACTAGATCTACAACTCCAATCTAGCTCGAAACAGATCTGAACACTCTAAGCATGTAATAACAATTTTCTATAGAAGGTCTCGTAGAAACAAAGCCAACTCAACAAGAATCAACTAAAACGGATCTACGGATAAATTTCTAGAATTAAATTACTCTAATTTAAACTTTAATTCCTAATGCAAGATTCCTGTAATAAAACAGTAATATTATTTTTGATCTGTGTTCTACTCAAAATTATGAATCCAACGGTATATTATATGCAATTTTTGGACAACAACTCGATTTGTTATGGATTTTACAAATTTTAAAGGTTTTCTGCCTATTTTAAAAGAAAACAGGGCGGCGGCCAACTGTGCAGCGCCAAGTGGCGGCTCGGGACTGGTCCAGGGCGGGGCACGCCGTGCTGATGCGGCGCTGATGCGGGCGTGATGCGGACGTGCCACGCGGCGAGGCGTGGTTGGCCGATGTCGATTCGGTGGGACGGCCGATCTACACCGTTGGATCGTGATCTAACGGATGGGAACTCACATGTGGCAGTGGAGACTCGTCGACGATGATGGACGGCAGCGGTATGTCAGGGGCGGCCGGTGGTCGTCGGCATTGGTGAGGCGGTGCTCCCCGGCTTGGTGGAGTTGACGACGGCGGCTGCCTTCTCGCCGCGGTTCCGTTCCCGGGGACAGCGTCGACTCCCTTGCTTCGAGGTGGCGGCGAACGGCGGCTGGAGCTCGCGGCTGCTGGCGAACTCCGGCGAGCGATTGCGGTCGGCTCGGTCTACTAATCAAGGGGAAAGCGATGTGAGGTGAAGCGGTACTAAAAGGGGAAGGTAGAGAGGGAGAGAGAAGAGGAAGGGGCGGCCTCGAACCCGGTTCGGCGAGCTTAGCGGTGGCGTTTCCGGTGAGATCCGTTCGAGCTAAAAGGCGGCAGCCCGGTGGCAATCGGCATAGAAAAAATTTAGGGTTTTGGGAGGCGTGCTGAGGGCTTTAAATAGCCGGGCTTACTTGGCGCGGGGGCTGTGGAGTCTGCTCCGATTCGGCCGGAGACGGTTGTGCCGACGCGGTGAGCTCGTGTTCGAGCTGGACTCGAACAGAGGAGGGGGATGACTGGTGGGGCCGGGCCGTCAGTGGCTGCGGGGCTGCGGCTGGCTGCTGGCAGCGCCTACTGGGCCGGCCCACGCGCTTCGCGACGCCCACCCGGCCAGGCGGGCGGTAGATAGGTCTCGGGCTGGCTCGGCGGGCCCGGTTAGGCTAGGTTTCTTTTTTATTCTTTTTATTTATTTCTGTTTCACCAAAAGTTGCATAACTTTTGCAAACGGACTTCGAATTACGTGAGTCCGGTCTCTAAAAATTTGTAAAAAGGAGAAGTTTAGTATGGGATTATAATATAACACTTTTCCAAGGTTTTAGTGGGTTTGATTTTGTTTTACCCTTTTAGTCTTTATATGACTATGGGGTTTATGAAAATATCTGATGCAGTTTTTATTATGTGATGCCATGATGCAAGGATATGATGCATGCTTCTAGTAACATCTGCAATTGTAAAATTTGGGATGTTACAAACCTACCCCCCTTAAGAAGAATCTCGTCCCCGAGATTCAGGTTGGTTAGCAAATAGGTGTGGGTGTTCTTTCTTCAAGTCTTCTTCACGTTCCCACGTGGCCTCTTCCTCGGAATGGTGATTCCATTGAACTTTGCAAAACCTAATAGTCTTGGTACGAGTGATTCTCTCAGCCGTTTCCAGAATCCTGGTGGTTTTTTCCTCATAGGTGAGATCGTTTTCCAGTTGAACCTTGTCCAACGGAACCGTATCCTTTAGTGATGTTTCTGCCATTTCTGGGTGACACTTCTTTAGTTGCGACATATGGAAAACATCATGAACAGTTAGCACTTCGGGCAATTCCAACTGATAGGCAACCTCTCCTCTACGACCCAAGATCTTGTAGGGCCCTACGAATCGAGGTGCTAACTTGCCCTTGATTCCAAATCTCTTAACTCCTCGTAGCGGCGAAACTCGGAGATACGCACGGTCTCCCACTTCATAAGACATCCCTGCGCTTGGAATCAGCATAACTCTTTTTCCTGGATTGGGCTATTTTTAACCTGTCTTGCATCTATCTCACTTTTTCTTCTGCATCCTTGATCAATTCAGGTCCAAACAAACTCTGTTCTCCAACCCCACCCCATAGCAGCGGAGTTCTACACTTTCTGCCATATAGAACTTCAAATGGAGCAATCTTGATACTAGTTTGGTTACTGTTATTGTATGAGAATTCCGCATATGGCAAATTATCATCCCAACTAGACCCATAGTCTAGCGCACAGGCTCTTAACATGTCCTCCAAGATCTGATTAACTCTTTCCGTTTGCCCATCTGTCTGCGGGTGGAAAGCAGTACTAAACTCCAGTCGTGTCCCTAGAGACTCGTGTAGCCGTCGCCAATACTTCGAGGTGAATTGGGTACCTCTATCCGAGACAATCCCCTTGGGTACACCATGAAGACTTACGATCCTTGACATATAAATCTTAGCAAGTTTAGCACTTGTATAGGTGGTCTTTACGGGAATAAAGTGGACCACCTTTGTGAAGTGGTCGACCACTACCCAAATGGAGTCATACCCAGAATGAGTCCGGGGTAGTCCTGTGATAAAATCCATGCCTACCTTGTCCCACTTCCAATCGGGCACAGGTAATGGTTGCAGCAGTCCTGCTGGTTTATGATGTTCGGCCTTGACTCTGTTGCACACGTCACACAGGGAGATGTATTCAGAAATCTCTCTCTTCAAGTTATTCCACCAGAATCTATCTTTCACATCCATTTACATCTTTGTATTACCAGGATGAATTGAGTAAGGCGAATCGTGAGCTTCCTGAAGAATTAACTTCCTGATATCGGGATCATCGGGAACGCACAAATGCTTCTCATACCAAAGTGTTCCTTGTTCATCCGTATGAAACCCTTTTTATTTACCCTTGCCTATATTAGCTCTTATCTCCTCCAACTATTTGTCCCCCTTCTGGGCCTCTTTGATTTGGTCCAGAAGCATGGGCACTATCTCCATAGTCGCTAAGTACCCCTTAGGAACTATCTCCAACCTTAGGTCCTTGAACTGTTCACATAAATCCTTTGGAAGTTCTCCCACGGTAAGTCCATTTACATAGACCTTCCTGCTTAGGGCGTCAGCCACAAGATTGGCCTTTCTGGGATGGTACTGCAGGTCCAAGTCATAGTCCTTGATGAGCTCAAGCCATCTCCTTTGCCTCATATTTAATTCCTTTTGAGTGAAGATGTATTTGAGGCTCTTGTGATCCGTGAACACATCACAATGTTTGCCCATTAGGTAATGTCTCCATACCTTGAGCGCATGCACAACTGATGCTAGTTCCAAGTCGTGCGTGGGGTAGTTATTCTCATGGTTCTAAAGTTGCCGAGAGGCGTAAGACACTACTTTTCCATCTTGCATCAGTACACTACCAAGTCCTTGTCGAGAAGTGTCACAATAGACTTGGAAGTCCTTTTGGATGTCAGGGAGACACAAAACTGGTGCTGTTACAAGGCGCTTCTTCAATTCTTGAAAACTTTCTTCATATGCCTCGGTCCATTGGAACTTCTTCTCTTTCTTCAACAATTCTGTCGTAGGCTTTGCTATCTTGGGAAAGTTCTCAATGAACCTTCGGTAATATCCCGCGAGGCCCAGGAAACTCCTGATATCACCCACATTTTTAGGGGACTCCCATTCTGTCACGGAAGCTGCCTTACTTGGGTCCACGACAACTCCTTTAGCTGACACAATATGACCAAGGAATCCCACTTCTTTCAACCAGAACTCACATTTGCTAACTTGGCATACAACTTGTCTTCCCTTAACTTTTCCATAATTAGGCGCAGATGCCTCTCATGTTCTTTCTCGTCCTTGGAGTATATGAGTATGTCATCGATGAATACCACAATAAACTTATCCAAGTACTCCATGAACACCTTGTTCATCATAGTCATGAAGTATGCTGGGGCATTGGTTAAGCCAAACGACATCACGGTGTATTCATACAATCCGTATCTCGTGTTGATGGTTGTCTTGGGTACATCCTGTTACCAGATCTTTAGCTGGAAATAACCTGATCGGAGATCAATCTTAGAGAACACACTAGCTCCCTTTAATTGATCAAACAGGTCGTTGATATTGGGTAGAGGGTACTTGTTCTTGATTGTCACTTCATTCAACGACCGGTAGTCCACGACTAGTCTCTTGGTTTTATCCTTCTTCTCCACGAATAAGACAGGCGCTCCCCAAGATGACGCACTTGGTTGAATGAAGCCTTTGTCCAATTTCTCTCTAAGCTATTTCTCATGTTCCTTCAACTCATCCACATCCATCTTGTACGGTCTCTTTGCTATTGGTCCAGTACCAGGCATCAGGTCAATGAAAAACTCGATGTCTCGGTCAGGAGGCATCCCTGGCAATTCTTCCGGAAACACATCTGGATACTCCTTCACAATTGGCACATCCTCCAAGCTAACCCCCTTAAGAGAGTTCACCATACTTCCTTTGAGTGCGAAAGCTGACTTAAAGAGGATCCTTTTCTTATCCGGAGTCATGAGTGCGATAGTCCATTTGGCACAATCTATGACTCCCTCATATTCGGTCATCCAATTCATGCCCAAAATTATGTCTAATCCTTGTGCCTCCAGAACGACTAGGCTGGTGGGAAAGATGTGCGCCCCAATCCTTAGTTCTAACCCACGGCATCCATAGTTTGCCACTATTTCTCCTCCAGGAGAACTTACCCTTAGGGGAGTACTAATAGTCTCCGTAGGTATCTTGCCTCTATCCACAAATACCCTTGATATGAATGAATGTGATGCACCAGTATCAAAAAGAACAACTGCGGGGGTGGAGTTAAGCTTGAACTTACCAATCACGGAGTCAGGTGCCTCACGAGCATCCTCCACGGAGACATGATTCACCGTGGCTTTGACGAACGGATTCGGCTTCTTCCCATTTCCATTACCATTGCCATGGTTGTGTCCGTTGCCATTTCCATTACCATTCCCATTCTTCATCTTTTCGGGGCAAGTAGTTGCATAATGCGCTGTCTTGTTACACTTGAAGCATGTCACTTCACTCAGATCCTTCCCATTGCCATTTCCCTTGCGGTGTTTATGGCCATTGTGGTTATGTCCTCCATGACGATGACCATTGTGGTTGTGGCCATTGTGGTTGTGGGGTGGTGGTGATGAAGTGTGTTGCTTCTGATATGGGGCCGAGTTGTGCTTGTGTGAGGTGGACTTTCTCTTTCGGTTCTCTATACACCTTTGCTTTGCTTCAACCACAACTGCCCTGTCCAGAAGTTCCTGATAGTTATCAAACTTCAGAGCCACAAGTTGAATGGATATTTCATCATTAAGTCCCCTTAGGAACTCCTCCTGTCTCTTGGCATCCGTGGATACATCATCAGGTGCATAACGTGCCAGCTTGTTGAAAAGGTCCCCGTACTCGGAGACAGAGCGGTGCAGTTGTTTCAAGTCACGGAACTCGCGTCTCTTTAGTGACATGACTACCGCGGCTACGTGATGAGTACAAAAGGCTGCCTCGAACTGGTTCCAGGTGATAGCTTCAATATCGGGGTGGGTGACCTGGTAATTATCCCACCATTCTGCAGCTGGTCCCTCAAGTTGGTGCGCAGGAAAGCGCACCCTGTCAGCTCCAACAACTTGGACGGTATCTAACTTCTTGTTGGTGGTGCGGAGCCAGTCATCTGCCACAATTGGCTCAAAACTACTTGAGAAAATTGGAGGGTTCAACCTCAAGAACCGAGTCAGGCGATCCTGTTGGGGTGGTGGAGGTGGTGGAGGCGGCGGGTTGTTTTTGTTTTTGTTGTTGTTTTGCATGTTTTGAGTGAGGAGTTGGATCAGCTGATTCTGGGAGTTCAGAAGTTGTGCTATCTCTGGGGGCATGTTGTTGTTGTTTCCATGTCTCGCCATCTGTGGGGTTTGGGAAACAAGTTAAGGAATGGATAGAAAGCCTAAGGAATAAAACTCCTACCATTATGTAAACAAGAGAAAAACACACGAGAAAGGCAAGGCACACAAAGCACATAGTTTAACACGCTCAACCCAGTTTAACTAAACCAAAATAATTTTTTGGGTGCTCAATACAATCACGAACAATGTTTGAATAGAACTAAAGGTGGTCCAACTACTCTACTCATCATCCACTTCCTCATCCTCAATAATGAAGCCTTCCTTATCTAGCAGTGACTTGTATAACTCCATGTCCTTCGTTGTGGCTTCAAGCTTCTCCTGAAGTTCCTTCACCTCCTGTGGCTCCGGTGTAGTAGCTTCGAGCCTCTCTTGAAGTTCTTTCACCTCTTGCAGCTCCTGGGTAGCGGCTTCGAGCTTCTCTTGAAGTTCCTTCTTCTCCTTCTGTAGCTTCTTGATCAAACTTGACCCCATAGTCACGGGCGTGATCTTCTCCTCCAAGCTCATCTTGGCTGCTCGCAGGTCCTTCAACATGGTGGCAAAGTTCTTGAACTCCATCTCGTTCTTTGCGAGCACAAGACTTTGTTCCCTAATCCTCTTGTTCTTATCTTGTTCCCTTTTTTCTTGATTAGCGAACTTCTTGTGTTGGGCGGTGAGCTCCCCTCCTAGGGACTTGGTCTTCTCTTCCAGCTCCTCGATCTTCTCGTCCTTCTCCTTGACTAGGGCACATAGCTTGTCATTCCTCATGATCTCAAGGTAGCTCCCCTTCTGAAGATCATTGATGTGGGACTCCAAGTCTTGATATTGGATCCTTCGACGCTTGCATGTCTTCCTTTCCTCCGGCGTTAACTCGATTGGAACTCCCTTCTCATCACGTCTTCCAAAGAGTTTGATGTAGTGGCCTTCAACCTCTTCATGGTGGCGTCCGCAAAGGCGTCCAATGAGCTCCTACAAGCTGATGCTAAGTCCTTTCTCCTTGGAGTCGTTGGTGACGTTGAGTACAATGGCCTCTGTCTTGGGTTCTGACTTTCTGCGCCCCGGTTGGATGACTTCAATCGCCCAGCATCCTTCCTTGTGCATCTTCCTCAACTCGCTTCCCTTGATCGACGGCATGGGTAACTGCAATGTCTTGATGATATTCAGAAGGCACTCCCCGAAGCACAGGCACTCGATGTCTTCGGCGGTGTCGTAGTAGAAGGCCGTCATCTTTAGGTTAGGAGAAAGAAAATTAGGCACAAAGTGATAAGGAAGAGAATTACTAGAAGAGCATAAATAACTTAGAAGAATATGGAAAGCAAAACACACAATGGTAAAGGTGGTTTCCAATCCTAGGGGTCACGTCCTATAGACAACTTTGTGCTCTGATACCATCTGTTGCGACCTCGGATCGTTAAGGATCCTAAGTCCCTGTGATTAACATGCTAGTCCCTAGATCAATAGCTAGCACTTCACAGTCGATGAATATCATGTAAAACACAAGTCATTATTACACGAATAATCCAGAGTATAATTATTACAACTTGCATAGCTTATAGCTAGCTCAAATAAAACAGCGAAAACTAAGTAAAACTTGAGTCCATACGCCTCAGGCTAGTTGCGTGAAGACCCGCGATCCCTATGCACCTTTCAGTCTTCGGATTCTGCACATAAGATGTGCAGCCAAAATGTTGGGTCAATACTTTGAATGTATTGGCAAATTACACCAAGGAAAGAGTAAGTCTATCTCTACATGCAAGGTTAAGAGTAGGCTTTGGGGTTCATTTGCATAAAGCCAATTTTCTCATTGTAAGAAGAAAAGTGGAGGAGATTTTCTCTACTTTGTAAACTTTGATAAGTAGTATAGGGTCGAGTGGAACATGTGGATATTACTCACCAAGTGCCCAATCAACTTAGCACTTGGATATTACACACCAAGTTCCCAAAATCCCACGCCTTGGGGTTTATAAAACGTTAGGTTTGGAAAAGAGAGAGGAAGATCTTTCAGAGGCTCCATCCTTCAGATGCTCAATGTTGTTCTGTTTCCGTGAACACGACTGATCGATCATATTGCAATACTCTCAAGAGGTTGTGCACTTTCCCCACAATCCATGATCAAGTCCTTTTATAGACAAGACCATGGCGAAGCCTTCCCTTAGTAGCCCCTCTACCAGCTGGATCCAACCGTGCCAAGAACCTCCAAATGTTGGTACCCCGGTGAGCTTTCCCACTAAGTACTAAGCCAAGACAGAGCCCATATGTATTGTGGTTGCACGGGAAGCTTCTGAATTCTGAAACATGACATACTTCTTTGATTCCTGGGCGGCTGTCCTCTACCAAAATTCCACTCGTTGTCCCGACAACCATTCCGCCCAGAAGAAAACTTAGTTTTATTTTGAAGGAGGTTTTGAGAGGTAAAAGGTTCACTCGAGAGAGCTTTTATACTTAGAAATTTTTTAGTCTTTCGAACCCTCCCAACGGTACTTGATATATATAAGTATATAGCATAGCAAGCATAACTTAGAAAAACAGGATAACCTATTGGGATGGAAAATCCTAAGCATAGAGCTACTCATGGCATACTACAAAACCGCACTTGAAAAAATAGTACTAAGAAAATCTACCAAAATCCTACACATGCATACTACAGAATTTGAAGAGTAAAACACGCATAGTCAAAACTAGGACATAAACATGAACAAGTGGTGTCACTTGCCTTGATCCGAGTAGCACTCTACACAACAGTACTCCTCAGGGCACTCCGAGCAATCTAACGAAACAAAACATGGATCCAATCACAATTTGCCCAAAACAATGTCACGAAGGCGAATATGCGTGCATGCAACATGGTAATATGCAAGGATGGATTCAATTTTGACCAAGGGTTTTATTCGGGGGTGTTGTTGAGTTGGGGACGTCATTAGAATCGACCCCCCACAGGTTTTAAGCATTTTGGGTTAAACCCTAAATAAACAAGCTCAAAACTAGATCTACAACTCCAATCTAGCTCGAAACAGATCTGAACACTATAAGCATGTAATAACAATTTTCTACAGAAGGTCTCGTAGAAACAAAGCCAACGCAACAAGAATCAACTAAAACGGATCTACGGATAAATTTCTAGAGTTAAATTACTCTAATCTAAACTTTAATTCCTACTGCACGATTGCTGTAATAAAACAGTAATATTATTGTATATCTGTGTTCTACTCAAAATTATGAATCCAACGGTATATTATACGAAATTTTTTTACAACAACTCGATTTGTTATGGATTTTACAAATTTTAAAGGTTTTCTGCCTATTTTAAAAGAAAACAGGGCGGCAGCCAACTGTGCAGCGCCAAGTGGCGGCTCGGGACTGGTCTAGGGCAGGGCACGTGGTGCTGACGCGGCGCTGACGCAGGCGTGACGCGGATGTGCCACGCGGCGAGGCGTGGTTGGCCGATGTCGATTCGGTGGGACGGTCGATCTACACCGTTGGATCGTGATCTAACGGATGGGAACTAACATGTGGCAGTGGCGACTCGTCGACGACGATGGACGGCGGCGGTGTGTCGGTGGCGGCCGGTGGTCGGCGGCATTGGCGAGGCGGTGCTCCCCGGCTTGGTGGAGTTGACGACGGCGGCAGCCTTCTCGCCGCGGTTCAATTCCCGGGGACGGCGTCGACTCCCTTGCTTCGAGGTGGCGGCGAACGGCGGCTGGAGCTCGCGGCTACCGGCGAACTCCGGCGAGCGATTGCGGTCAGCTTGGTCTACTAATCAAGGGGAAAACGACGTGAGGTGAAGCGGTACTAAAAGGGGAAGGCAGAGAGGGAGAGAGAAGGGGAAGAGGCAGCCTCAAACCCGGTCCGGCGAGCTTGGCGGTGGCGGCTCCGGCGAGATCCGTTCGAGCTAAAAGGCGGCAGCCCGGTGGCAATCGGTATAGAAAAAATTTAGGGTTTTGGGAGGCGTGCTGAGGGCTTTAAATAGCCGGGCTTACTTGGCGCGGGGGCTGCGGAGTCTGCTCCGATTTGGCCGGAGACGGTTGTGCCGACGCGGTGAGCTCATGTTCAAGCTGGACTCGAACAGAGGAGGGGGATGACAGGTGGGGTCGGGCCGTCAGTGGCTGCGAGGCTGCGGCTGGCTGCTGGCGGCGGCTACTGGGTCGACCCACGCGCTTCGCGACGCCCACCTGGCCAGGCGGGCGGTAGATAGGTCTCGGGCTGGCTCGGCTTTCCCAGTTAGGCTAGGTTTTTTTTTTATTCTTTTTTTTCTGTTTCCCTAAAAGTTGCATAACTTTTGCAAACAGACTCCGAATTACGTGAGTTCAGTCTCTAAAAATTTGTAAAAAGGAGAAGTTTAGTATGGGATTATAATATAACACTTTTGCATGGTTTTAGTAGGTTTGATTTTGTTTTACCCTTTTAGTCGTTATATGACTATGGGGTTTAGGAAAATATCTGATGCAGTTTTTATTATGTGATGCCATGATGCAAGAATATGATGCATGCTTCTAGTAACATCTGCAATTGTAAAATTTGGGATGTTACACACGCGGACGAGAATCGGCGGCGGCGGTTCCTTGCAGATTCACTCCCCACTTGAACAACTGTCCCCATCCCTGATTCCATCCCCTCTCGAATCCATCTGTCTCTGTATCGCAATACCTCCATTAATCTACCAGATTCCAGACTCCATTTGTCGCTATGGGTAGAGCTTGGGGTAGCAGCGGGCTGAAGTGAAAGGCATGCGACGACGACACGGATGGCCAGGGCGACCGCTACCGCGAGGATTGGGGATGGCCGAACCTCGGCGCCACAAACATGCACAGGATCACCTCGGGGTTGGACATCATCTCAGCCGACTGCCTCACTCGCTGCATCCCTGGCTACCGCTTCACGATGCGGAACATGGACGAACAACCGTTCGGCACGCCAGGCCTTCTTTACCCCAATAACAGCAAATAGCCAAACGACCGCGATGGCCACGTAAGTTCCAGTATCTAGCTTATTCGTTCAGTCATATCGTTGATTCATATGTGCTGAACTCTCATCGGAATCCTATGTTCCTTTCGTCGAACGTGTTGTGTGTACGCGCGGTTTGAACAAATCGAACCATTTAAGACTATTTTGTACAGCGACAGCTCTGCTCATACCTGATATTCTGGTATTTTCGTAGTGACACAGTCTTACTTTAGGTGATAGATGAGTTGTCAATTTCGATTTGCATTGGAATGCCTGCTAGGTGATATTCTGTTTCCTAAAATAAAAACAAACAGATTAGACGATTTAAGGTTGTTTTGCCTCGAGCTTTTTATGATCATCGTTAGGAGTTTGTTTTGGGGGCTCTGCTACTACTCCATATATTGAGTATCTTTGTAGTGACATAGGCACAATTTAGGCGATATCTGAGGAGACACTCGTATTTAGGCGATATTTTGTGTACTTTAATCTGAAGGTCCAGTTGTCAAATTGTATTTGCAATGGAATCCAGGCTAGGTGATTGTACCAACTGACAACAAACTATGCAGAATATTCATGCAAAACTAATGCTGCAAGATAAGTGGTCCGAATAAGTAGTGGTGAATATCAAGGAAGAAGAAGACATGGAAATGAAAGATGACCAGAACTGGGTGGGTGGCAATGGCGAGTGGCTGGTCCCACATAGACTGTGGGAGGGGGCATGGAAGAACTGGGAGTACGACCTCTTAGCGGTGTTCGACAAGGCAATCACATTCATTAGATGCCCAGAAGACAAGAAATGGACAGTCTTGCGCGACGACTTCCTACGACCGGAGAAGGATGTCGATGCCATCTTCACCTACAGCTACTCTTCATACAAACCGCAACGCATTTATGCGGTCACTGAACCTAGCGGCGACATGCGTGTTTGGGAGCCGTCCATTTGGGGTGAGTCATGGTGTCATATATCATGTAAAATCCCATTCAAAATTCTTCTTACTGACTATAAGTAACACGCAGGTACCCACGCAGCCCCGCGCATCATTCCAGCTCTGGTCATTGAAGATGAAGTAGCAGATGCTGAACTTGGAACACGGTGTTGGTTCCTGGCACCTCTCAGAGGCGACACGGATCAGGATGATGAACTCATGTGGATTCATATCAGGGGAAACAACATTGGTGATACAATAGAACATATGGGGACACAACTTTCTCCATACCCATCGCTGCGGTGTCACATTTTCTCGAGGTCCGCATGCCCATCCAAAGACCTAGTAGAGCAAGTCTAGAGCAGAGTCAACAATCCGAAGAGACAATCTGTGTTTCTTGGGATCAACTACCCTTTCTTTGTCGGAGCCCCTGGAGCTGTTGAACCTGTAATTGCTCAAGCAGCCCTGGCCCCTGATGCTGGTGGTGGTGGTGGTGGTGGAGCTGATGAATAACTAGCTGCTGCTGCTCCTAGTGAAGCTGACGAAATACTTGGTGATGCTGCTGCTGGTGAAGCTGACAAAATACTTGCTAATGTTGTTGTTGGTGAAGCTGACGAAATAACTGCTGAGGCTGCTGCTGGTGAAGCTGACGAAATACCTGCTGAGGTTGCTGCCGGAGTCCAGGAAGAAAATGCTGGTGTTGTTGCTGAGGTGCCCGCACTTCCAGTGTTGATAGCAGACTGTGTGTTTGCTGCACACTCACGCGCCTATCATGTTGACACTCCAGATCCGACCTGGAGCCGAATCCACGTCGGGGGGAGGGGGCCTATAATTGGCTCATCAGTGGGGTCGTACGATTTGAAGGAGAATGCCAGACGGCCAAACGCAGCATTCTGGTTCGTTCCGACGATACCACCAGCTCTAGGGACCTAGTGCTCATATTGGCAGATCCGATGAACATTTTTCTTTATCTTTATCATTAGTTACGCTTATGTGTGTAAAGACTAAGCTGTGCTTATTTGTGTAAGACTAAGTGAGGCCTAACTGCGTAATATTCAGTGAAGCCCAGCTTTTCTTTCCACGCCCATAACAACAGAATTGCAGCATAGAACATACAAATATAATGTGCATACCAGGCATTTTTGCTCAGGATAACAACCACTTCAAGCAAATTATACATGGTGTACGCATTTGAACGCATCACTAGAATGTGCACCTATTGATGATTGATGACATGGATCTAGCTTTTCTGCGCGTATTTGCATTGAATCGCTCATTGATTTGTTCACATATTTTTTGGCAATGGCTGATGAACTCCACTCTCTTGGTAACTTGCTTCGTCAGCGAGCACTTGTCGATGCAATGCAAAGTATAGAACATGGTCGTCATCGTCATTCCATTTAGGTTCTCTATGTTTCGTCATCACGGAGCTACTAATTTCAAATGAAAATCTAGTAAACAACATATGTGTACATTGTTAGAGTATGCTATGGCCACGGTACATACATGTTTTTCTACAATCACAAGAAGAAAACTTGATGCATTTTGACCTTGTTGGTGTTGTGTCGAACTGGGTGGATGTGGCTTTGGGGTTCGGATAGGAAGGCGCCGTGGCTGGTGCATGTGCGACCACGGCGACGGCGAGCTCTGATTTTGGAGGAGGCCAACAGGACCGAGCATGGTCGGCATGGTGACAGATCTCACTTGGGAATGAATTCCCGTCCCCGCGCCCTGCCATGGGTGCGGTCATGGTGAGGGCAAGCTCTGATTCGGGATGGGGAGGAGAACAGGGCCGAGCAGGTTCGTCCAAGTCCTAGCTCCGCGCCACGGCTGCGAACACGGATTGCCGCCCCGGAGGAAGAAGAAGACGCGTAAAGGATGCATGCGCCAACGCTGCAAGCCTACATGGCAGCCTACATGGTAGCCACGACGGCAGTGACATAACGGTGAAAGCTGACAGGGGGGGCAACTTGACGGCCGTTAGCCTGATTTTTTGTATTGAAACGTAAAGTTGAATTTGTGCCGAAAAAGACCCTCTGAGTATTTGGCACGCCAACTTTGGGCAACGCAGCTGATTGTAAGCAACTTAGGTACCGTGTTGCCTGGCCACCCCAACTTTCGGGCCACAAAATGATATTCTCCTCGCCGAGGGTATTGCGTTGCTGACGGAGTCCCTGTCACGGGTACGATCTTTGAGGGACACTGCCTTGGACCCAACATTTAGTCTGCTCCTCGCGCCTCGCCTGGCCTCTCGAAGGGAACCCGCCTATTGAAGCCACTAACGAGTGCGACGGGGGCCCATCAACCGGTGGGTTGTGGTACCCCATGTGCTAGGGACCTGACAACTACTAAGAATTAGTATCACATATGGAACTCATCCATTATAAAAAATGATTCTATCAAGTGATATATGTAAGGTTGATTCCATTTGGCTATTTAAGGTCTACTAAGGATTGTGTTATTACTCTACTGTCTAGTGGCCCTAACTATCTGAAAGATCACGAATGTCGCCTAGAGGGGGAGTGATTAGGCGGTTTAAAACTTTTACGAGATGGGCTTAACAATGGCGGACTAAAAACTAGTGTTTTCTTTTGTCAAGCCCAAAGCCTAGATATACTAAAGTTCACCTATGGGCACCAACAACTTATGCTAAGCAAGACAAGCAACAATGTGATAGCAAGATAGATTACTTCAAGAACAAAGGCTATCATAATGTAAAGTGCATAAGTAAACATATCGGGTATAGAAATAACCGAGGGACGCGGGAACGCAGATATTTTACCGAGATCCTCCCAACAAGGGACTACGTCTCATTGGAGGGGTGGACGGTACTAAGACCACCAATGCCACAAGAGGCCTCACCCTATTCTCCCGATCACCCACCATGTGGCAAGCACCTGATCCACTATGGGACACTTGAGGGTGGTCACCAAACCCGTACGAGATTGGAGCTATCTCCACAACTTAATCGGAGGCTCCCAATAATCGCCACCAAGGCCTCAATCTCGGGGAGAGATTCACAACTTAATTGAAGTCCCCAAGAACACGCCACAAAGGCCACACAACCGTTTAGGGTTCCAAGAACCAAAGAGGGACAAGCTTCTTGATTTCACTAATCAAATCCTCCGGGGAGAACACAAACCGATGCACCTAATGAAAATGGCAAGAACACCACAAAGATGATCCAATACTTCACTCTCAAATTCCAACAAAGCTACTAAAGCACTTGGGGGAATAAGAGAGGAGGAATCAAAGAGGAACACAAAATCTCCCAAGATATAGATCCCAAAGATTCACTCATAAAGAGATGATTTGGTTTGGTCAAATTGTAGATCTAGATCTGCTCTAACTTCCCCTCAAATATTGGCAAGAATCATTGGAGGGGGAGGAAGAAATCAAGCACAAGAGATTAAACCAAATGGGGCAAAGGCTTGAGAAAATAGAGAGAAGAACCACTAGAAAAAAGAGAGAGAGAAAGCATTTATATGAGGGGCCAGATTCTGCCTGTTGGGGCCTTTCCCCGACCTGGGCCAGTAGTACCGGAATGGGCCGGTACTACCGAACCCGTCGATCAAGCAACGCCAGGGCAGGTCAACGCGGGCGAGCTCGCTAGGCGATTGAGCGAACGAGGCAGCGAAGGGGATCGGGCGGCGAGGCGCAGCGAGCGAGCGAGCGGGAGGTAGCACACATGAGCGAAGCTGGGGGAGAAGGCGCATGAGGGAAGCTGGCCCGCAAGCAAGCGACAGCGGCAAGAGGAGGTGGGCCAGCCCAGCAAGAGGGAGTGGCAAGCGGCAGTGGATCAAGCAAAGGGAGCGAGTGGCGGCTACGGGAGGAAGCTGGGAAGCTGCCAACACGGAAGCTAGGCCGGCCCGGTAGTACCGGCCCACCCGGGCGGTACTAGCGCTTTGGGCCGGTGCTACCGGTTGGCGCAACTAGGCTAGGCAGAGAAAAGAGGCCAACGCGTAGGGGCTGGCGGTACCGACCCGGTACAGCCGCTCGGCCCAAAGACATTTTCTTTTTCCTTTTTCTTTTTAAATCAATAAGAGGCAAATATTCAAATTGCGATAACTTGAGCTAGGGAACACCGATTGACCTGAAACCAATTTTGTTGGAAAGTGGATAACAAGATCTACCCCGAAACCAATTTTGTTGGAAATATTGGATATCATCAAGTGAGAATGTACCAAGTATTATAATGTGAGGTACCTCACTCGGTGAGCATTCGGAAAACCTCCAAGAACAAAATCGCAACAAGATATAAAAGGGAGATCCGATTTTGATGAACAAGAGCTTGTTATGAAGATTACCACAAGTTCTATATACTAACATGGATAAGACCAACAAACAACCAAGAAATATGATGCTAAGAATGCAAAGGTTTGAACTCTCTCTGAACGATATGATCGAGTTACTCAATCGAGAGCCCCTCTTGATAGTATGGCTATCTATCCTAAACCCGGTCTCTCAACTACCAACATGAGACCGGCAAAAAGGAAAACCTATCAAGAATATACCTTTAACTTGAGCATACTTTGACCTTTTCTTCATCAATCCATGATCACCGAGGAAGGCAAGCATCAACAAGAGATCTTCTAGAGATGGCACATTTTGAGCTTGAACAATGCATCTTCTTCTACATTTCATCTACCTTGAAGCCAACACATTCTCCAAGCGATGCCAATGGACAATTCCTATAAGTGCAACTTAATACAAATATTAGTCCATAAAGATTGTCATTAATTACCAAAACCACACATGGAGGTCCACATGCTCTTTCACTATCTACTAGGCTTGCATCCTAAGGATGAGGGTCAGACTTATAACATATCTAGATCTCTTCTTGTTTCTCCTTAGAAGTGAATGGACAGAATGAAAAAGAATATAATATATCACGATTTAGATAGATGAAGATTTGGTGTTGATCTTTTATGCTCCAAGCTACTAGAGAATTGTCTAGCACATCTGATGATAGATCGAGGACTATAAGACAAGATATAATAGATCTTGTTCTTTGTTCATTAAGGATGTATTTGATTTATGGTTAATTTTACTTACGACTTTCACTTCTACCTTCCTAAGATAGGATTTTAGCGAAGGACATGTTGAAGTTTATATTGCTCAAATTGATGACCTAAGTCTAACTCATCAACTTAAATGAAACTTCAATGACTTTGACGAGTTCTATTAGAAAGTTTTTAATTTCCCCAGTTTTGACATGCATGAATGCAACGCACTCATCTATGTTCTACCCATTTCGAGTCTCTTAAACTACAAGATATTACACTATGATTCCGCTGTGTGTCGTAGTAGAATAGTACCACACCGCCACCCCAAATGAATCGGATATGGCTTAGTTGTCGTTCAAGAGGGTCGGAGGTTCCTCTCTAGGCTGACATACAAAGAAGGTAAGACGAAACGAGACAAGAGGGAAGCTAATGCGATGCATGAAACGACGGAGACATAGGGGTCTTTTATAGGCTGGTGGGATAGAGAGGTATTCTGCTGCCAACTCGGGTCTTAATGGGCCCCACAACACGCGAGGATTTCCACTGCCAACTGAGGTCTCGGCCGTGACAACCCACGTATGACGAGGGTTTCCGCTACCATGTCGGCTCACCCTCCGCGAGAACTCGTAGATGGCGAGGGTTTCCGCTGCCAGCTCAGCTCTCGCCCGCGAGAACCCGCGGCGGGTGGGGGATTCCGGTGCCAGGTCGGTGCTTGACGGGCGCCACCATCCGGTGGGTGCGGAGCCGTGTTGCGACTGGACCGCCTTTCACATAGCGCTTTCATGTCCACATACACTAACTACAGGCCGATGGCGCACGCGCGGCCGACCGTCCATCGAGGCGGGGCAGGAAAGGTCGCGTGAGCCCTCCGTAGCAGGGAATCTCGGGTCGCCGGGATCGCTGTCCTAGGAGAGTGGGGCTCCACCGCGATGTCGTCGGATGATCTCCCCATGATCCATACAATGGCCTAAAAGTATTGACTATGATTTCTCTATAAAAATTATAGTATTTCTTGCCTAGGCAATGAAAATACCATAGTTTTGAAATACTTGGGTTTAAGTAAAATATGGGTTGTCTAATTCGAGTCGACTAAGAATTAACTTAAATTCTCACACCATTGCTGTCCTGCAATGTATGTTGCAAGTCCACTTGCAACTAGAAATATCTAGATTGCAACCCGTATGCAATTATTGTTGCAAGTCCACTTGCAACTAGAAATATCTAGATTGCAACCCGTATGCAATTAAAAAATCTCAGTCGCAAACCACGTGTAACTGACAGAACATATGAATCTCGATGCAAATCCAATGGATTAAGAGCCTATTGAGCTCTAGCTTAATTCTGAGTCGACTCAGAGAAGTAACAAAATCCAGAGAAAAAAAAGGTACATAAAATCCAAACCTCCTGATTGAAGCACGAAACAGATCGAAAAAAACAACCGTCTGTCCGTCTAGATTTAGTGAGGCGTTACATGAGCCAACACGGATGGTTTACATGCATATTCCAGGCTTATAGCTAGGGAGGAGGACTAGTCGTTATAAATATGCATATGCTCGCCGGCTTACAATTTTTTTTTTAAGATCATTTTTTTTTTTGCGAATCTAAAGATCATATTTTCTTAGCTACATGGTGCTGAATATAAAATAAGCTTAATCAAGGGGTAAGTAAAACATGTCACGCAGGCACAAGTCAACATGCAGCAGGCCAGACGACACGAACTCTTAATGCGGGTTCCGTGGATCATGGCGGCCGTTGGCCCCCGACCCGGGGTAGTCCTCCGTCTGCATGTCCACTCTCCTCGACGCCATCATCTCCTCGTCGTCGGCCAGCACCAGGGTAGGGTCTGTTCCAGCCGCCACCTCGTGATCCGGCGTCGTCGGTACCTCCTGTGCGCCACCGGACACGACAACGGCCGCCAGATCACCTTCCCGCGAGAGCAGCATCCTGCGGTTGCCGCTGGCCGCCGCCACTGCAAGGACGAGAAAACACAAGGCAAAGATGAGGAGCATGGCCTCCGGCGAGAGGTCCGGCGAGCCGAAGAGGTCGATCAATCCATACAAACCGTGAGCAAGGAAGAGGCAAGATAGGAAGGCTAGCAGCACCAGCACAAGAAGAACCGAGCAGCTCGCCCTCCCCATCTTCGCCATGCGGCCGGCGCCCTGCTAGCTTATCACTACTACAAGCAAGCAGCAGCTGATCAGTTTCTTGGAAAGCTAGCGCTGGTGAGTACGTGTGCGCCGTAGGTTTGTTCTCAGTTTGTGACAGCCGGGTCGCCATTATATAGTGGTGAAGTGACGAGGGTCACATCAAGCGAGGTCAAAGCGAGCACCAAAAATGGCGGGACGAGCTAGGGCCACGACGCACACACGTAGATCAGCTTGTTTGTGTGCATACACTGGCATCCACTACCGACGTAGTACTGTTGTGTTGCGCCATGATATCGATCGATCAATCGAGTAATCCATCGGTCCTGCTCCTTCGTCAGTGCGCAAATATCGGCCAGGCCGGACTACACGCTCTTCGTTCTAACTCGTGTGGCGGCCGGGGCAGCGGATTGATCGAGCTGGAATCTCGTTTGGGCGCACATTTGGCACCATTAGCTAACTAGCAAGAACTAGCGCGCTAACCCTAGCTAGATCATGATCAGGCCTGCCTGTCAAGAGAGTTCATGCAAAAATACCGTCAAAGCCGAGAGTTAATGCAAAAATACCAAACATCTTCATCAATAGTCTTGTTTTATCGTTCTCATCAGTAATGGTCGTTCGATGCATAGTGATGTCCGGCCGCGCAAGTGGAAATATGGCAGTAGCGCATGTGTGCATGATATATCACATCATATTGGGCAGTACCTAATTTCTTTCGGCCACACAAGACGTTTCATACAATGCGACCAGAACTCTTGTCATGTCAACTCCTAGAACCGCCACTAACAAGCACTTGTACCCATTTGCTTTCTTTCTTTCGGAGAGAGAGATAGAGATAGAAACGGCTAAACCTCATGTTGATGTACGTTCTGGCCACACACCACACTAGGCAGTCGGCAGTCAGTCGGCAGGTAACACGTGCGGAACGATTCAGCGAGACAGCAGTGGCAGTAGCTAGCTACGTTAACTTAGGAGTACTTTTAAGTCAGAGGACACTGATCAGCTAGCGTACGTGCAACACGTACGCGCGGCGGCACAATACTATACGCAAAAAACAACGTAGTACATGCATGCAACTCTCGGATACATTTGGTCGGCCATCCGAGACATCCACATGCATATGATGCATGGCGAGTGTCATGCCCACTAATAAACTGGAGATTTTGGCAAGTGACAAGGTGAGACACGTCCTTTTCCTTTGCGTGGATGATATGTATGTATGGTGGATACGCTATTCACTCGCACTGTTGCCCACAATCCCACGTGCAACCGCAGCTGCGCCCAAGTGTATCACACTACAGGAATGCCTCAAAAGTCTACGGCCAAATGCTACGCCGACGTACAAATGTGAGGACCGTCGATGTAGCGACAGGGCACAGACGGGCCAGCAAACAGGCCGTCAGCGTAGTACGGCCGTTGGCGTAGGACAAGGAAAGCCGTCGGCGTAATATGGCCGTCGGTCTAGGATAATGTGGGCCAACGGCTACCATCGACGTAGCACAACCGTTGGCGCTGCGTGGGCCGAGCCGGCTGACCGTCACGGCGCAGCGACGGCGTGGGACCTACGCAGACGGCATCACCGTCGGCATAGTCCTTTTTATTTTTTGCCATAATGAACCTGCATAAGTCATAAATAAATCATTATAATTCAGAAAATACATATAATATATCAAAATTTGCAGAAAAAAAAGATCTATGTATGTAAACTTAGATATTACATATTTTCTTAACCATTTCAAACTATGGTGGAAACCACCAAAAACACCCGTCTGCGGGCCCTGGGTAGCTCACTCCGCACGAGGTTCCACCAATGTAATTTTTGGTTTGTTAAGGTATGTTTAGGCCATATATACAAGGAAAACCAAGATTGGGACCTTGTGGGACATTCTAACCACTAGTATACCCGCGGCGGGACTTTTCCACCTAGAGTTCCAGGAATCTAGTAATAGTTCTCGCCCGAATATGAAAAAGGTCACACCGGGAAGCTATGTCTTGCATCTATGGGACTTTCACATGTATCCTAGGTAGATAGCTCTCGGGTGTGACCGTCTACGGCGCATGCGATAACACTTAGAGAGGTGTGCTGGACTTGTAGGAGGAAACTCCCGCTGCGGTTCAAACGGGGTGAAACCGGTGGAGCCTTGGGCCTAGCCTTGGTTTTTCATGTAGCTATGACCTAAGCAAACCTAAACCACCAGGAAAGAACATTGGAAATCCCTCGTATGGAGAATGCTTAGGGGGTAGACCCTCGGGGCCCTCGGATTAGGGTTTCGACCATCCGAGCGCTGGGATAGCACGAGAACACGCGTGTGGCCCTAGCATACATGCACAAGTGTGGTGGATTGCTCCGGGATGTAAAACCTAGCTAGGGTGACCGTCTACAGTGCATGCGATAACACTTAGAGAGGTGTTCTGGATGTGCTATAGGAAACTCCCGTTGTGGTTTAAACGGAGTGAAACCGGTGGAGCCTTGGGCCTAGCCTTGGTTTTCCATGTAGCTATGACCTAAGCAAACCTAACCCACCAGGAAAGGAAATTGTCAATCCCTCGAACGGAGAATGCTACGGGGTTAGACCCTCCAGGACCTCGGATTAGGGTTTTGTTGGAAAAGGACCGTCCGAGCGTTGGGATGGCACGAGAACACGCGTGTGGCCGTAGAATACATGCACAAGTGTGGTGGATTGCTCCGGGATAGAAAACCTAACTACGGGGTGTGACCGTCTTCGGTGCATGCGATAACACTTAGAGAGGTGTGCTGGACGTGCTGTAGGAAACTCCCGATGCGGTTCAAACGGAGTGAAACCGGAGGAGCCTTGGGCCTATCCTTGGTTTTCGATTTAGCTATGACCTAAGCAAACCTAAACCATCACGAAAGAACATTGGCAATCCCTCGAACGGAGAATGCTACACGGGTAGACCCTCGAGGTCCTCAAATTAGGTTTTCGTCGAAAAAGGACCGTCCGAGCTCCGGGATGGCACGAGAACACGCGTGTGGTGCTAGCATGCATGCACAGGTGGATAGCTCCGGGATGGAAAACCTAGCTAGGGGGTGTGATCGTCTATGACGCATGTGATAACACTTAGAGAGGTGTGCTGGACGTGCAGGAGGAAACTCCCGTTGCGGGTCAAACGGAGTGAAACCGGTGAAACCTTGGGCCTAGCCTTGGTTTTCTATGTAGCTATGATCTAAGAAAATCTAAACCACCAGGAAAGAACATTGGCAATCCCTCGAACAGAGAATGCTACGGGGGTAAACTTCCGGGGCCCTCGGATTATAGTTTCATCGGAAAAGGACCGTCCGAGCGTTGGGATGGCACTAGAACACACATGTGGCCCTATAATACATGCACAAGTGTGGTGGATTGCTTCGGGATGGAAAACCTAGCTAGGGGGTGTGACCGTCTATGGCGCATGCGATAACACTTAGAGAGGTGTGCTGGAGTGTTGTAGGAAACTCCCGCTGCGGTTCAAACAGAGTGAAACGGGTGGATCCTTGGGCCTAGCCTTGGTTTTCCATGTAGCTATGACCTAAGAAAACCTAAACCAGCAGGAAAGAACATTGGCAATCCCTCGAACAGAGAATGCTATTGTGGTAGACCCTCGGGGCCCTCGAATTAGGGTTTCATCGGAAAAGGACCGTCCGAGCGCCAGGATGGCACGAGAACACGCGTATGGCCCTAGCATACATTCACAAGTGTGGTGGATTGCTTCGGGATGGAAAACCTAGCTACGGGGTGTGACCATCTACGACGCATGTGATAACACTTAGAGAGGTGTGCTAGACGTGTTGTAGGAAACTCCCACAACGGTTCAAACGGAGTGAAACCGGTGGAGCCTTGGGCCTAGCCTTGCTTTTCCATGTAGCTATGACCTAAGCAGACCTAAACCATCAGGAAAGAACATTGGCAATCCCTCAAACGGAGAATGCTACGGGGGTAGACCCTCGGGGCCCTCAGATTAGGGTTTTGTCGAAAAAGGACCGTCTATGAGAAGACGCGTGTGGCCCTAGCATACATGCAAAGGTGTGGTGGATAGCTCTGGGTTGGAAAACCTAGCTAAGGGTTGTGACCGTCTACGATGGATGCGATAACACTTAGAGAGGTGCACTAGTGGAGAACGGGCCTTTAGTCCCGGCCCGTAAGAACCTTTAGTCCCGGTTGTGGTACCGGGACTAGAGAGGCGGGACTAAAGGCCCACCCACTAGTCTCGGCCCGCTTACCGCCGGGACCAATGGTCATCCACGTGGCTGCCCCCGGCGTGCGCTAGGTCCCCCCCATTAGTCTCGGTTGCTTCTACAAACCGGGACTAATGGTTCTCTGCCGTGGCAGGGTTTTGGCCCCTTTCTCTGTCGGGGCAGAGAATTAATTTTGTTTCTTTTTCATTTCAAAATAGATTTCTCCGCTACCACATACCGCACATGTTACCGGGACTAGAACATACAAATATATACATGGTAGTTACATGGAGAACCATTAGGATCGAGCATACACAAATATATACATGATAGTTACATGGAGACATCATAGTTACCAGGACTAGAGCCCGTCTATTCAATTACACGGTCGGGGGATCATCGGTAGCGCCTATTCACACTAAATTCTCCGGTGTCATCTATCATCTCGTTCATCAAGAATCCTACCAGTTCTTCAGCAATTCCTAGTACGCGTTGCTCTGGTAGGAGCTGATCGCGCATTCTATCGAACTAGAAAAGGAGATCAATATATCAATACCAATCATAATAACAAAAAGTGATGGTAATAAAAATAATGTTGTGAATGTATTTCTTACACCGACTTTATAATTTTTGTGCTCAGTGGTAAACGTGTGAATGAACTCGCAAACGTAGAATCTACATAGATTCGTCCTGGTTGGCTGCCTAGCGCACTTTACGAGAATAGAATTCAATCAAAATAATATTATAGCATCATAATTGTATTGAAACTATAGAAGTAAAGAGATGTGTGTACTACTTATCGAGACCGGCTTAAACGTCAGCTTCTCACTAAAGTGACCCATAACCGCACTCTTGAACTGGTTCCAAACCCTGCCTAGTAAATAAAATGAATGAGTTATTTATTACGTGATATCTTAGGAAATCAACGAAAGAGACCGATGTAGCACGAAAATTACCTCGGGAGCGTGTCTTGGATGTCCCTAAACTATTCCAGGGGTCTTTTTAATGGGTCCATGACTTCAACTCTTTCGTTATCAAGTTGAATGTTTAGTAGAATCTAGTGAAATCTGCACACACGTTTATATATACATCAATAACTCATCAATAACACTTAAATTGAGTAAGCAAAAGTGAATATGTACACCAGAGTAAGACCCTCACTTGAAACTGTAAGGAAACAGTATGTGGTCAAATATATTTTGCTCCATTAGAAACCTTAGAAGGTTTTCCTCCGTCTCCTCGGGTTTATCCGTTAGCGTCTTTATATGTATTTTATCTGGGTCAATGTACCCAACACTAAAGAGTCACCTTCTTTTACATTCCTAGATCTTCATTCTGCATAATAACAGAGTACAAAATGATATAATGAGGATAATTACATGCAATGAACTGAATAACTGAAAAACTTATATGTAGACAATGAATTCAACAACTTACAGACAATAGCAACTCATGATAGATTTGTCGAGGGCGTCGAAAGCATATAACCGGAAGAGTTCTGGAAACTCAACATGTACCTCTTAT
This sequence comes from Avena eriantha, assembly GCA_910589775.1. Lineage (NCBI taxonomy): Eukaryota > Viridiplantae > Streptophyta > Magnoliopsida > Poales > Poaceae > Avena > Avena eriantha. The sequence goes on from OU342742.1 coordinate 261,801,077, forward strand.
TCTCGGAAGTAGTAGTCATGTGGTACTTTCACCACGATCATTATTCTCTCCTCCTTTGCGGCTTTCAAGTAGCAGTTATGTAAACTCCGCATTTGTGTTGGCAGTTGTTGCAACCTCTCTGCGGTGACCAACGGCATCCCTGGGACATATTGAGGGACCACATCAGCCTTGGGTAACTTGTCGTCCTGCGAACTTAGCAGTTCCTCAACAGTCACATTCATAGAGGCCGCAAGCTTCGCAGCTTCTTCCATATCCTGTTGATAGGGAATGTCATAATATGCCACCCTGAGGGGTGGGATCGATTTTTTGGCATGTTTTTTCCCGAGCTGGGGGACGTCCTTTCTTTTCCCGGTTGCACTTTGACTTGATGATTTTCTCCTTCTTGCACTTTTACTTGATTTGCTCTTCTTCACTTTATTTTGAAGCGTGCGTAGATAGTCATCTGGCTTATGGTGCAAGTCATATTGTGATTTTGTGTTCATAAAACCAAGTGCATACGCTTTTTGCTTCTCGGTGTATACCGGGGCGGGCTCAGGTTTCTTCTTTTGAAGCTGTGCAACACATTCGGCCTTTGCGATCGCTGCGGTTTCCTCTTTAGTACGACCATAAGGTCTGATTGGAAGATTCTTATGAGGCACTCTTGGGAGGGGCGACATTTGTTGTTTTGGGCTGCTGCGCCGTTTAGTACTCATCGACGGAGCATGCTTCCGCTTATTGTCCTTAGAGGGCGACGAAGACGGCTAACCCTGCGGCAGAGATCAAGATGGACCCGAGCTGTGGTGGTCGTATTCATGGGGTGGGCTTCTTGGAGGTGATGGAGGTGAAGGTGACATGCGACGACTCAGAGGCGGTGTTGGCCTTGGCGCTGAGCCTAGAAGCTTGATGTTGTTCTTGTCCCATAGAATGATACCACCCAATACTTCTCCGAGTGTCCTCTCACCTTGATGTCCAGGAATGTCAAGCTCCATTGAGTCCCACCCCGTTGCGATTTCATCCACCCCGACTTTAGCATAGCCAGCTGGAATCTCACGGCCATGCCAGCGTGCGTCAGGTGGACAAGGTAAAGCACATCCGACCGCCACCTTGATGGATAGGTTCTTCACCTTTTGATGGAGCTCACAAGATGTTTGCTCCTTGATTCCATCCACGGGGTAGCCGAGACCACCATCTACCATCCATGCATCGTCAGACGGGACCTCCGATTCAGCCACGCTACTTCTCCACTGAGATGGGGCGGCGGTAATATCGAGTGCAGGATCTTGCAAGCGCGCTACTCCTCCAAGTTCGTCAATCTGTTGCTGATGAATTCGAAGTGTTCCTAGCAACTCGGTGAACCTGTCTCCATCCTCCTCCTGTCGTCGCCTCTTTGCTCTCTCTCGGCTCCTATAACTATCTCCGTCTTTGGGAAACCCCATCTCCCAAGTATAACTAGGGCCAAGGCCTCGTACTCGTCTTCCATGTTCTTTATTCCTGAGGGCCTTTGTCCACAAGTCATTCTCTCTATCGGGACAGAACTTTGTTGTCCCCTCTTTAATTTCCTTCACCACTCTCTGCCATGTCTCCCGGGGTATCCTAATCCCGTCACTGCAAATAAGGTCCCCAGTATTTTCGTCATACTCACTCCCATGCCCAAGGAACCAATTTCTTCCCCTCAAATCCCATTCTTCGCGTATTGGTTCTGGAGTGATCCCTTTAGCGAGCAACTCATTCTCTTTAGCATCCCACTTTGGCATGGCAGTCGCATAGCCCCAGGTGATGGTGATATTTCTTCTTCACGGCATTTAACTTGTTTTTTCCGACTTTTCCTTAGCAGCTCCTGACTCCTTGTACTTCACAAATGCATCCCAGTTAGCCTGCTACTGTGTTAGATAGGATTCGAATTTAGGAGGAGTCTTCTTCTTCTGATACTTTTGCCATAATGATTTCTTCCAGTTCTTGAATAGTTCGGCCATCTTCGTAAGAGTCCACCGCTTGACTTTCTTCCTCAATGCAGCTGTGTCGGCTTCATCCTCAAATTCTGGCAGGGTGAAATGTGTCATGAGGTCATTCCAAAGACCCTCTTTGTACCTGTCGGCGACATACTTACCCTCTCCCGTCGCTTTTGTACTATTCCACTCTCGAACGGTGATCGGGATGTGATCCCTAACCATAACTCTACATTGTTGTACAAATACACTTTTAGCCTTTTCGGGTTCCAATGGTTCACCCCGTGGTGATACCCACGTAACTGTATAACATATAGATGCGTCCAACTTTTTGGCTGGGCCTCGTTTGGAATATTTTTGGCTCGATGTGGAGGCCTAAGAGAAGAAACATTCGTAAATTTATATATATACAACTCAATTAATGCATCTACTCATCACCGGACTTCATATATATACCTTGCCGGACTTAGTTATGGGTCCACCGGAGGCGTCGGCTTCTCCATCATCGGAGCCGTCGGCTTCTCCATCATTGGATCCGTCGGCTTCTCCTTGGTCATTTCGGTCGACCTCCTCACCCTCACCGGAGGGGTTCAGATACATCGATGGAGATTCGGGATGATGAACATGGGGGCGCCGTTGCTCATATTCTCAATAATTTCTTCTTATTCTAGGTCTCCGCGGATTGGACTAGGTGGATCCATAGTTTTCTGCAAAAATGCACACAATATAAAATAATACTAAATAATAATATGTACACCTAATTTGATACAATAAAACTAAACAGTAGCAAAATTCTAATGCACCGTACCACCCTAACCCTAAGTCCGGGGGTCCGCGAGCACCACCACCCTAACCCTAAGTCCGGGGGCCCGCGAGCACTACCACCCTAACCCTAAGTCCGGGTGCCCGCGAGCACTACCAACCTAACCCTTAGTCCGGGTGCCCGTGAGCACTACCACCCTAACCCTAAGTCCGGGGGCCCACAAGCACTACCACCCTAACCCTAAGTCTGTGGGCCCGCGAGCACCACCTCCCTAACCCTAAGTCCGGGTGCCTGCGAGCACTACCACCCTAACCTTATGTCCGGGTGCCCGCGAGCACTACCACCCTAACCCTAAGTCCGGGGGTCCGCAAGCACCACCACCCTAACCCTAAGTCCGGGGGTCCGCAAGCACCACCACCCTAACCCTAAGTCTGGGGGCACGCAAGCACCACCACCCTAACCCTAAGTCCGGGTGCCCGCGAGCACTACCACCCTAACCCTAAGTCCGGGTGCCCGCGAGCACTACCACCCTAACCCTAAGTCCGGGGGTCCGCGAGCACCACCACCCTAACCCTAAGTCCGGGGGCCCACGAGCACTACCACCCTAACCCTAAGTCCGTGGGTCTGCGGGCACCACCACCCTAACTCTAAGTCCGGGGGCCAGTGAGCACTACCACCCTAACCCTAAGTTCGGGTGCCCGCGAGCACTACCACCATAATCCTAAGTCCGGGTGCACGCGAGCACTACCACCCTAACCCTAAGTCCAGGGGCCCGCGAGCACTACCACCCTAACCCTAAGTCCCGGGGCCCGCGAGAACCACCACCCTAACCCTAAGTCCGGGGGCCCGCGAGCACTACCACCCTAACCCTAAGTACGGGGGCCCGCAAGCACCACCAACCTAACCCTAAGTACGGGGCCCGCGAGCACTACCACCCTAACCCTAAGTCCAGGGGCCCCGAGCACCACCACCCTAAACCTAAGTCGGGGGGCCCGCGGGCGCTACTGGACTTAGGGTAGTTATTTCTTTAGCTTATCTTTATTTAGCACTAATGCTTGTCTGTCTCAATCGACTATGGCCTGTATCTATATTACACTACACTATAATACTATATACTATATAATAGTACTATACAATATACTACTATACTACTATACATAGTATATAATACTACACACTATACAATATAATACATAATATGCAATATACTACTATATATATAATATTACACTACTAAATAATATTACACTTCTATATACTATAATATCACATTGCTATATACTATAATATCACACTACTAAATAATATTACATTACTATATAGTATAATATTACACTACTAAATAATATTACACTGCTAAATAATATTACACTACTATATACTATAATATTACAATACTATATACTATAATATTACACTACTAAATAATATTATACTACTAAATAATATTACACTACTATATATACTACAAAAAAAAACTAGAAGTGGTCGGGGGGCGCCGCCCTAGACTAAAGGGTTTTTGGCACCGCCCAAGGGGCGCGCGCCAATGGCACACCTTTAGTCTCGGTGCGTAGAAAGCACCGGGACTAAAGGTCCTTTTTTCAAATTTTTGACCAAAATAGTTAAGGGGCGCGCCTATTTTAGAAAATTTCAATTTGCCTATTTTTTTAAACATTTGAATTATACAGTTTTTGCATACTTATGAATTTGAGAAAATTTTCAACATGAAAAGTTCTTGAATTTGAATAAGTAATCCAAATCCATTTTCTGTTTTATAAAATAATTATTCTAACTAGTCAAACTATTAACCATTTTGCCATTTTTAATTTAAAAATGCATTAACTATTATATTTTGCATATTTTTGAATCTGACTAAACTTTTAACATGAAAAATGCTTGAATTTGAATATGTAATCCAAATCCATTTTCTGTTTTATAAAATAATTATTCTAACTAGTCAAACTATTAACCATTTTGCCATTTTCAATTTAAAAATTCATTAACTATTATATTTTACTGAAATCTCTGTTTCGGGTTTAGGGTTAGGGTTTAGGGTTTTGGGTTAGGGTTTAGGGTTAGGGTTTTGGGTTTTGGGTTAGGGTTTAGGGTTTTGGGTTTAACTATTATATTTTGGGGCCTTTAATCCCAGTTGGAGTCAATAACCGGGACTTAATATATTTCCCGCCCTTCTCAGAGTCGTCAAGCCACGCGTCATGCTTTCCCGCCAGTTCCCTCTACTTCCCGCCATATTTTCCTGCCTTTTTCCTCTATATCTAGGCCGGCCATCATGGCCATCTACACATCCACATCTTCCCCTCTCACAACAATGGACACCGCATACTGGGCCATTCTGACCCTAGAGGAGACTGCGGCGCGGTGGGCCTCCGGCTACCTATGCCTGCCAGGCTACCGGCTGTCCGCCGACTGGATGTTGAGCGCTGGAGGAGTTCCGGTCCCTCCTGTGCCTCAAGATTCTGCCCGCTAGGTGGCCATCACGAACCACTTCTACCTCGAGGTCACGCCGGAGCAGTGGATGGATCCCCATTGGGATCCCGACAACTACGACACCTGGAATGCCTTCTTCACTAACCGGCAGGAAAGGGAGCTCGCCAGGTATGAGGGTGATGGCCTGCCCCCATTGAACCACAACGAGGTTAGTCGCCGCCTGTGGTGGGCAAACCGTACTATCGTCGGTGTGATGCACTACATTGCCCAGGAAGATCATCCTCGCCTGCGGTGCCTACACTTTGACCCTCCACAGAGCCACAAGAAGGGTGGGGATGGTGAAGGTCGTGGGCTATGCAACGTCATCATCCAGGAGCCCCCTCCCTCACGCATCATGAATCCGAGGCCGGAGTGGCAGGTACCCCTAGAATATGCCATGGCTGGGCTTAGGATCTAGCCGCGTTCGCCTAGCGACGACGACGATGATGAAAAAGATGAAGACGACCCTAAAGATGTGTACTATAGGGCTAGATATGAGTATGACTAAAGGGGGCCTTTAGTCCCGATTTCTTAGTCCCAGTTTTTTAATAATAATAAATTTCTTGAGTGTTAGTCCCGGATTGTGGCTGGATCGGCGGGACTAAAGGAGGGACGTTAGTCCCGATTCCGTAGTCCCAGTTAGAAACCAGGACTAATGGATCATTTCCTACTAGTGTTGGTCTCTCTACAACTTTCCCAAACTATGAAGATGTTCTATTCTTGTGCCGAGGAGCTAACTAATTTCACATATTAGGGAGTACATCTATGGCCAACTTGTTGGGGATGGAGGAGGACTGGGCTCCAGCGGCATCTACCTCAAGTTGGCCATAGTGTTGTGCCTGCTCTTGTAGTTCATAACTTCTCTACCTAGATCAATTTGTCGGGGAGATAACTAATTTCACATATTAGGAAGTGCCTCTATGGCCAGCTTCAGAGAGATGCCGGAGGACTGGGCTCCGGCGCCATCTCCCTGATGTTGGCTGTAGTGTTGTCCCTGCTCTTGTAGTTCATAACTTCTCTACCTAGATCAATATGTCGGGGAGCTAACTAATTTCACATATTAGGGAGTGCCTCTATGGCCCGCTTGAGAGAGATGCCGGAGGACTGGGCTCCAACGACATCACCCTGAAGCTGGCCGTAGTGTGTTGTCCCTGCTCTTTCACACCATCTTGTTTGCAGTTGATAACTTCACAGGGATGCCTATTTATAGATTAAAACAGCACAACATAGTGTCGACTCTCACGACATAATGTTGACACTCACCATTGTCATAGTGTCAACACTCACCCCTTATGTCCGGGTTGGTTTCTTCAACTGGGACTAAAGATGAATCTTTCGACCCGGTTGGAAACACAAACCGGGGTTAAACATATTTCCAGCCATGTTTTCCTACCACGTTTTCCCGCCATGTTTTCCGCCACGTTTTCCCGCCATGTTTTCCCTCCACGTTTTCTCGCCATGTTTTCCCGCCATATGTTTTTCCCGCCATGTTTTCCCGCCCTTTCCCTCTATATATAGGTCGGCAATCGTCATGAACACCACACATCCACACATTCCCTGCCACACGTCCACACATTTCCCACCACCTACTTTAGGATGCCCCCGCGTGTTCGTCCACAACTCGGCGGCAACGACAGCGGAGTACTGGGCTCCATCGGGCATGTCCGAGACTGGGCTCCGCCGGGCTGGCACTGGGAGGTGCTACCTTCCGAGACGGGTAGCCTGGTGAGGAATCCGGGTCCTGTCATTGACCAGGAGATTCTTTGGTGGTGGTCGCATGGTCCAGGAGCGGTGTAGAGGGAGCCGGCCCCCGAGGAGGTGGTACAGAGGCGTGCCAGGGAGGAGGACGAGCACGCCCGCCGCTATATGTATGTGTTGGAGGTCAGGTTTTCCAATACCTGGCAGCATCTTCTGGGACCTCACCTGAGCTATGCTCCTGTGATGGTTCCTTCTCTTTGGGTGACCACCTCCCGCGGCTCAGAACCCAGTCATCGACATCCAGTTTGATTGAGCAAGATGTATTACATGAAAGGGGGCCTTTATGTCTCAAATAAAAGGTTTAATACATTACATAGATTTATGTCTCAAATAAAAGGTTTAATACATTATTACACATCACCAACATCTAGTGCTGTGGTTTTCTTCTGCACGTAGCCATGGAGAATCTTCATCATTTAACAGGATGCTTAGGTCAGTTTTCACTTTGAATGGCAAAATTTCATGAAACTTATTGTAATCTTCTGACAGGCCTGTCTTGTCATCCACTCCCACGATGTTTCTTTTCCCTGAAAGAACTATGTGGCGCTTTGGCTCATCGTATTATATATTATTTTGCTGATCTTTCCTTTTTCTCGGTTTGGTAGACATGTCCTTCACATAGAAAACCTGAGCCACGTTGTTGGCTAGGACGAATGGTTCACCCATGTACGCAAGATTGTTGAGATCCACTATTGTCATGCTGTACTTTTGGTCTACATGTACCCCTCCTCCTGTCAGCTTGACCCATTTGCACCGAAATAAAGGGACCTTAAAAGTAGGTCCATAGTCAAGTTCCCATATCTCCTCTATGTACCCATAATATGTGTCCTTCTGCCCATTTTCATCTGTTGCATCAAAGCGGACACCACTGTTTTGGTTGGTGCTCTTTTTATCTTGGGTAATCGTGTAAAATGTATTCCCATTTATCTCGTACCCTTGGAAAGTACATATAGTCGAAGACGGTAACCTGGCCAACGAGTAGAACTGATCTCCAACAGTGGTGTTATTCATGAGATGTGTCTACAACTAACTGCCGAAATTCTTCTCGTGTTGCCCTTTAATCAAGGAGTCAGGCTTCCCCGGGTTTTCGGAGCATAGAATATTCTTGTGTTTCTCGATATACGGAGCCACCACTATGGAATTGTGTAGAACTGTGTAGTGTGCTTGAGTGAAAGAATGCCCGTCCCTACATACCATTGATTTCCTTCTCAGTGTGCATTTTCCAGTCATCCTCCCCTCATACCGAGATTCAGGAACACCAATCGGCTTAAGGTCAGGAAGAAAGTCAACACAAAACTCAGTGACCTCCTCTGTTCCATAGCCTTTGGAGATGCTTCCTTCTGGCCTAGCACGATTATGAACATATTTCTTTAAGAGTCCCATGAACCTCTCGAAGGGGAACATATTGTATAGAAACACAGGACTGAGAATTCTAATCTCTTTGAATAGGTGAACTAGGAGGTGCATCATAATATTGAAGAAGGATGGCGGGAACGACAACTCGAAGCTGACCAGACATTGGACCACCTCAATTTGTAACCTTGATAGACTTTTTTGATCGATTACCTTCTGGGAAACTGCATTGAGGAATGCACATACCTTCACAATGGCTAGTCGAACATTTTATGGTAGAATTCCCCTCAATGCAACCGGAAGCAATTACGTCATAAGCACGTGGCAGTCATGAGACTTTAGGTTTTGAATTTTTTTCTCTTTCATATTTACTATTCCCTTTATATTTGACGAGAAGCCAGATGGGACCTTGATACTGAAAAGGACTTCAAAAAATATTTCCTTCTCTTCTTTGGTAAGAGCGTTCCTGGCAAGCCCTTGAAACTGCCATGGATGCTTCCCGTCTCGTTCTTTATGATGTTGCTGGTCCTCCCGTGCTGCCTGGGTATCTTTTGACTTCCCATACAAGCCTGGGAAGCCTAGAATATTCACGCAAAGATTATTCGTCAGGTGCATCACGTCGATTGCAGAGCGGACCTCGTGCACTTTCCAATAGGGTAGCTCCCAAAATATAGATTTCTTCTTCTACATGGGTGTGTGTCCGTTGGCGTATTTCAGAACAGGTTGTCCTTCAGGACCCTTTCCAAAGATCACATCCAAATCCTTGACCATACCAAATACATCAGCACCAGTACGGGGGATAGGCTTCGTCTGGGTTTCTCCCTTGCCATTGAAATGCTTGCCTTTCTTCCTTAAGTGATGACTTGGCAGAAGAAAATGACGTTTGTACGGGTACACATGCTTCCTACATTTATCCAGATATATACTTTCAGTCTCATCTAAACAGTGCGTGCATGCATTGTATCCTTTGTTCGTCTATCCTAAAATGTTACTAAGAGCAGGCCAATCATTGATGGTTACGAACAACAACGCTTGTAGGTCAAATTACTGTTGTTTGTGCTCATCCCACACACGTACACCTAGTTTGGCCCACAACTGTAAAGGTTCATCAACTAATGACCTTAGGTACACATCAATGTCGTTGTCGGGTTCCTTTGGGCCATGGATGAGCACTGGCATCATAATGAACTTCCGCTTCATGCACAACCAAGGAGGAAGGTTATAGATACATAGAGTCATAGGCTAGGTGATGTGACTGCAGTTCTGCTCCCCAAAAGGATTCATGCCATTAGTACTTAGACCAAACCATAAGTTCCATGCATCACCAGCATAGTCCGGGAAGTCCCTCTCGATTTTTCTCCACTGCCGGCCATCAGCAGGGTGCCTCAACTTCCCGTCTTTCTTACGGTCTTCCATGTGCCATCGCAACAACTTTGCATGCTCTTTGTTTCTGAACAAACGTTTCAACCATGGTATTATAGGAGCATACCACATCACCTTGGCAGGAACCCTCTTCTTGGGTGGCTCGTCCTCAACATCACCAGGGTCATCTTTTCTAATCTTATAACGCAATGCAGTGCAGACCGGGCATTTATACATATTCTCGTACTTCTCACCGTGGTAGAGGATGCAGTCATTAGGGCATGCATGTATCTTCTGCACGTCTAATCCTAGAGGGCAGACAACCTTCTTTGCTTTGTACGTACTGGAGGGCAATTTGTTATTTCCTGGAAGCAGCTTCTTCATTATTACTAGCAACTTTTCAAATCCCGAGTCAGCCACACTGGTCTCTGCCTTCCACTTCAGCAATTCTAGTGTGCTACCTAGCTTCTTCTAGCCATCTTCACAAGTTGGGTACAACAATTTGTTGTGGTCCTGTAACATCATATCGAACTGCAACCTCTCCTTTTCTGTGTCGCAGTATCGCTTTGCATCAGAAATGACCCGACCAAGATCATCAGCGGGATCATCTTGTTCCCGTTATTCTTCATTATCTTCCATTGTGGTATCAGCGTATTCAGGAAACGTAGATCGGTAGTTTTCATCATCGTTCTCTTCTTCATCGCCATCCTCCATCATAACCCCTCTTTCTCCGTGCTTGGTCCAAACATTATAGACGGACATGAAGCCAGACCGAAGCAGGTGGCTCTGGATGATTCTTGAGGAAGTGTGAGCCTGCTCATTCCGACATTCAACACATGGACAACACATAAAACCATCCCACCACTTGCTCGCCTCGGCCACAAGGCGAAAAGAATGGACGCCTTCTCTGTAAGCGTCAATGCGTCAGTCACCGTACATCCATGGATGACTCATCTGCATCACACAACCATCTATATCAAACGCAATCACGATGATAAAATTACTACCGCACAGTCTAAAAGAGAAAATACTTGCTAACCTTTTAGGACACCTAGAAACAAAGATGAGAAAACTTAAGTGTGGCTCTAGTACCTCATATCATGTTTTGTCTTTTGTGAACTCAAGTGGCATCGCAGTAACAGGCATTTCACCGAACACCTCTAGTGCATATGATAAAAAAATAGCACCAAGTTATACCCACCTCACATAGGAAAAAACAGGGGATAGTGGAGGGCTGGTTGCAGTATATATACGGACAGACACATTAGTCCCAGTTTGAGACACAAACCGGGAATAATAGTTCTGCCAGGACCACGCAGCAATTCCTAGACCCATTAGTCCCGGTTTGTATCTCAAACCGGGACTAATGGTCCCTTACGGGCCGGGACAAAGGACCTCAACGTCCTTGGGCCGTCTGGTTCGAACCATTAGTCCTGGCCCCAGCCACGGCCGGGACTAGTGGCCCAAACTAAAGGCCCATTTTCTACTAGAGCGCGTGCTGGACGTGCAGGAGGAAACTCCCGCTGCGAGTCAAACGGAGTGAAACCGGTGGAACCTTGGGCCTAGCCTTGGTTTTCTATGTAGCTATGACGTAAGAAAACCTAAACCACCAGGAAAGAACATTGGCAATCCTTCGAACAGAGAATGCTACGGGGATAGACTTGTAGGGCCCTCGGATTAGGGTTTCGTCGGAAAACAACCGTCCGAGCGCTGGGATGGCACGAGAACACACATGTGGCCCTAGCATACAGCAAAGGTGTGATGGATTGCTCCGTGATGGAAAACCTCACTAGGGGGTGTGACCGTCTACGGCGCATGCGATAACACTTAGAGAGGTGTGCTGGACGTGCAGGAGGAAACTCCTGCTGTGGGTCAAACGGAGTGAAACCGGCGGAACCTTGGGCCTAGCCTTGGTTTTCCATGTAGATATGACCTAAGAAAACCTAACCCACCAAGAAAGTACATTAGTCAACCCCCCTACGGAGAATGCTACGGGGATAGACCCTCGGGGCCCTCGGATTAGGGTTTCGTTGGAAAACGACCGTCCGAGTACTGGGATGGTACGAGAACACGTGTGTGGCCCTAGCATACATGCACAAGTGTGGTGGATTGTTCCGGGATGGAAAACCTGGCTAGGGGGTGTGTCCATCTACGGTGCATGCGATAACACTTAGAGAGGTGTGCTGGACGTGCTGTAGGAAACTCCCACTTCGGTTCAAACAGAGTGAAACCGGTGGAGCCTTGGGCCTAGCGTTGGTTTTCCATGTAGCTATGATCTAAGAAAACCTAAACCACCAGGAAAGAACATTGGCAATCCCTCGAACAGAGAATGTTATGGGGGTAGACCCTCGGGGCCCTCGAATTAGGGTTTCATCAAAAAAGGATCGTCTGAGCGTCGGGATGGCACGAGAGCACACTTGTGGCCCTAGCATACATGCACATGTGTGGTGGATAGCTCTGGGATGGAAAACCTAGCTTGGGGGTGTGACCGTGTACGGCGCATGCGATAACACTTAGAGAGGTGTGCTGGACGTGCAGGAGGAAACTACCGCTGCGGGTCAAACAGAGTGAAACCGATGAAACCTTGGGCCTATCCTTCATTTTCTATGTAGCTATGACCTAATGAAAGCTAAACCACCAGGAAAGAACATTGGCAATCCCTCGAAAGGAGAATGCTACGGTGGTAGACTTGTAGGGAACTCAGATTATGGTTTCGTTGGAAAAGGACCGTCCGAGCGCTGGGATGGCACGAGAACACGCACGTGGACCTATCATACATGCAAAGGTGTGGTGGATTGCTCCGGGATGGAAAACCTTGCTAGGGGGTGTGACCATTTAAGGCGCATGCGATAACACTTAGAGAGGTGCACTGGATGTGCAGGAGGAAACTCCTGCTGCGGGTCAAACATAGTGAAACTGGTGGAACCTTGGTCCTAGCCTTGGTTTTCCATGTAGATATAACCTAAGCAAACCTAACCCATTAGGAAAGTACATTAGTCAACCCACATACGGAGAATGCTACGGGGGTAGACCCTCGGGGCCCTCGGATTAGGGATTCGTCGGAAAAGGAAGGTACGAGCGCTGGGATGGCACGAGAACACGCGTGTGTCCCTAGTATACATGGACAAGTGTGGTGGATTGCTCCGGGATGTAAAACCTAGCTAGGGGGTGTAACCTTCTACGGCGCATGCGATAACACTTAGAGAGGTGTGCTAGACGTGATGTAGGAAACTCCTGCTGCGGTTCAAACGAAGTGAAACTGGTGGAGCCTTGGGCCTAGCCCCGGTTTTCCACGTAGCTATGACCTAAGCAAACCTACACCACCAGGAAAGAACATTGGCAATCCCTCGAACGGAGAATGCTATGGGGGTAGACTTGTGGGGCCCTCGGATTAGGGTTTCGTCAGAAAAGGACCATCCGAGCGTTGGGATGGCACGAGAACACGCATCTGGCCCTAGCATACATGCAAAGGTGTGGTGGATTGCTCTGGGATGGAAAATCTTGCTAGGGGGTGTGTGTTGGGTCCGCAACATAGAAAACAAAAAAATTCCTACGATGAGAACTACACGCCAAGATCTATCTACTAGGTACAGAGCAACGGGTGGACATACATCCAACGAGAAATTACCCTCGAAGACAACGAGTTTTGTTAACGAGTAGGAACTCGTGGTTGATGTAGTCGTACACTTGCCGATCTCAAGATCGTGAGGAAGTCCGAGCGCCGCAACTTAGCAGCGCATCTGTACTCGCACACACGTTCAAGCCACCGGACAACCTCCACCTCCTCACTCCAGCGATCCAGCGGAAGCAGCAACTCCTTCCAGACGAAATGCCACCTGGAACATGTATCTCACTAATCCGAGACCTTGGGGGAATAATTCTAGAGGGGGGGAGAGATCCTTCACAAGGAGGTGTAAGGAAGAAGGAGGAAGAGGGTGGCCTTTTATAGGAGGAGGGGGGGTGCCCTTCCTTCATGGCCGGAGTATGGGGGGTGACTCCTCACCTCCCCCATTCATGTGGTGTTAACCCCTCCACATTAAAATGCCTCTTCACATTCCCCTTTAAAGTCCCTACTTTAAATGCATTAAAATTCTCCAAGTTTAATGCTCTCTCATTTAATAAAATTCTTTTTATTAAATATATTCAGAATTTTGCTAATTACTTTAATTAACAAACATTCACATATAATCCCTTGCAATATTTCAATATCACATGCAGAACCACTTTCTGCAATTTCACCTGAAACAATTTCCGGTTTCTATCGAAACAATTCCTACGCTTTGCGATTCTTTCGTCTGAAACATATGTGCTCCAAAATGGTGTGCGGTAACTCTTAAGTGTGTCACCCTACGGTTTGCGAATAATGCAGACATGATTGAGACTCCTCTCAGATCAATAATCAGAAGCGGGACCTGGAGATCCATACTGACTCCTACACATTCAATGATGACTTCTGTGATCGTGAGAACCTTTAACGCTAGTAACTAAATCCCTTTGTCTCGCGATATATTACATGTCCGAGATTTGATCATCGTTATCTCCATACCTAGTTTGATCTCGTTACCGACATGCACTCTTTTCTCGTTCCCGTGATATAACATTCTAGTGATCACATCACTTGCTTGCAAGCTATCTTAATGTGATATCACCGAGAGGGCCCAGAGTATATCTATTCGTCATCCGGATTGACAAATTCCACTCTTGATCCATGAGCCTCAACATAACACCTTCGTAGCACTGAACCCATCTTTATAGTCACCCTGTTATGTGTGACGTTTGATGTTATCAAGATACTCTTCCGGTGTTAGCAATTAACATGATCTCATGGTCTAAGGATAAAGATTACTTCGTATGATGTTATAGCAATATAAACATAATGACTTTGATCGTAATGCTATACTTTGGATGAATGTTCATCACATCATTCAACTAATGTTGTGACCTTGTTATTAACAACATCCAATGTCTATGATCAGGAAACCTTGATCATCTTGTTAATCAACAAGCTAGTCTATAAGAGAGGCATAACTAGGAACCCTTTTTGTTTATTAAACACACATGTATTGATGTTTCCGATCAATACAATTATAGCATGCAAAATAAACATTTTATCATAAACATAGAATAAGATAATAACCACTTTATTATTGCCTCTCAGGCATATTCCCTTCAGTCTCCCACTTGCACTAGAGTCAATAATCTAGTTTGAAAAACTTTGCGTATTGAACACCTATGGCTTTCTGGTGTTGCATATACGCGATTGCTAGTGGTAAACATAATTTTCGGATCTGACACTTCCAGGTCCGTGTGTATTTGCACGTCCTTGCATTTCTACGCATTACTCATTCTCCAATGAGATGGCACTGTATAAATTTGGTCCTTTGGTGAGACCTTTAGTTCCTTGGGATTAAATTATGTTGATACAATTGTCATACAATGTATCTTCATAGTACTATCCCGCTATGAACCACACCTAGTTTGATAACAAACTACTTAACACAAATGCCCTCCTTTGCTGCTACTATAGCAGTTATATACTTAGCCTTTTGTTGTAGTATCCGTCACAATGTCTCAACTTTGGAACTCATCCAAATCCACCATGGAACATCATTTCCATTACATTGTGCCACCCATAATCTAAATTGAGATAACTTTAATTTGTATCTTGTGACAAAACTAGTATCAATGTAACACTTTACAATGAACTACGTTTAACTATTTGTCACTTATACATGATATATTCTTCGTTATTCCAAAGCTCATAAGAATATCTTTACTATCATCCAATGATCATCTTATGAATCATTCTGGTATGAGCTCATAACATTTAGAGCATAGGACATTCTGGATATATACATATCATGGTATAATCGATAAAAATCTTCATGTGACTTACTCATCAAGTGTTGAAACACTTGAATCTTGATACAATTCTTTCCATGCAGCAAGAACCTTTCTTGTTGTCTGCATATTGAACCCTTTCAATATCTCATATATGTATGTCTGGCACAACCATATTAGCTCCTTAATCTATCCATATAGATATTGCTGCCAAATATTCTGGTTTTGCCCAAGTCTTTCATCAAAATCTTATTTTAATGAAATTCTTAACTTGTGTTAATTCAAGATACATCATTTCCAATCAACAATATGTCCTCTACATAATGTATTATAAATATGTCTCCGCGCTCCCACTTAATTTCTTGCAAATGCAAGCATCTTCATCATCTCCGATGAATTTAAACTCTTTTAACAGTTTCATCATGGTGAAGATTCCAACTCCGCTATACTTACTTCAACTATTGAAGTTTGCATGCCCTTTTTAGCACCCTTTGAATTAACAAAACCCTTCGGACCATGTCTTGTACACGTCCTAGGTAACCATTCTATTAGAAGAACATTGTTTTGTTTGTTCAACTACCATACATCAAATTATATGTAGTGGTTGCTACATTAATTCGTCAAGACTAAATATTGCTATGAAAGATCAAGTCTTGTCATAGTCAACTCCTTCAACATTGTCGTAAACTTCTTTCCGACATGTCGACTATTTCATAGATGTTAAACATCCATGTCTTATTTCTTAATAGATCCAAACATGACCGATTGGCTTCACGCCTTTCCGAAGGGTCTTCCAAGCTCAAAAACTTGATATCTCATGTATGGATACTATCACGGATTCTATGACTTCTAGTCATTTTATGGAGATGGGGGCCCATCATCGCTTCTTTGCATGTAGTCGGTTCATCATTGTCAAAACAATAACGACTTGCTTATCAAATCACACTATTTGATTCTTACCGACCCACACGGTTCAATAGGAACTCTAATCTCCAAGATCACACCCTTTGTAATCACGGGAGCCATGAGCATTGTGGCCGCAACCGGGACACTTTCCGGCGCTGCGCTACTTAGCACATATAGCTAAGGTTCAACAACCTTATCAAAGTTCTATTGTCCTCCCACTTAACTTTTTACGAAAAATTCCTTCTCAAGAAACTTGACGTTCCAAGTAACAAACTCTTTTATCCTCGGTGTTATGGAGAAATTCCCAACAAATTCTTTGGGATAACCTACAAAGACGTGCTTATCCTACTTTGGTTGTAAACATTTTACTTATGCTTAGCATACCAAAATTTAAGAAAAGACAATCCGGGTTTATCCCAAACCATAACTTATATGGTGTCATTTCAACGGATCTCAATGGTGCTCTTTTCAGTGTAAAAGCGGTAGTCTCTAAATCTTCAATCCTTAAAACATAATCACAGTTTTATAAATGACACCTTTGATCTTACCATGTCAAACATGGTTTGATTTCATCTCTCGAATATGCGATACTCCTATGGTTTATCGGGAAACACAAATCATGGAACAATTCCTCAAATCTTAGGTGTTTTTGCTAAACATGTAACTCAAATATCTTCCTTTATGATCAAATCATAAACTCTTTATTTTCTTGTTACAATGATTTTTCACTTCATCTTGAAAATCTTTGAACAATTTCAAATGTTTCATACTTCTTCCTTATTAAATAAATATATAGATATATTCACTCAAATTTTTGGAGAAAGCATATGAAGCAAAAATATCCATCGCATATGGCTACACATAATGGACTATGCGCATCAGCATGCAAAATTTCCAATAAGCTAGTCATCTATTCCTCTTTGGCCTATGAACGGAGTTTCAATTATCTCGAGAAAAGTCTCACAAGCGTCAATTGATCAAAATCAAAGACTCCAAATATCCATCAACATGGAGTTTCTTCATGTTTACTTTCCAATATAATTTAAAACAGCGATGTCACTTCATAAGTGATATTTAATCATTTGTCTTGCGACATTTTAGCAATAGTGTTTATGGATGTGATTTCTCCCACTAGACTTGTAAAAGTTCATCTATCCTTTATGGAATACGGTAATTATTTGAACAACCATTGTTCTCGTAATACCGGAACAAAATAACAATTATTAAAACAAATCTTGAAGGCTAGGTTTGACGACAACGAAAAACACAATAACACTTTATTTGTTTTCGATGAACATCATCACTTATTCTCTTGCTAGTTACTTAGGCCATTGTAGTTCATGAATTGTGTTGTCCTGTATGACACTTCATACCAACCAATTCGGTATCCAATACCGGTATCCAATACCTAAGAACCACATTGTTTAACAAGCAAGGAATACAACCATAACATGTATACTTCTATATACCTAAGCTGGATATTTCCAACTTTTTCTTTTCTGCCAAATATTTTATAGATTCTCTTTCAGCAATTCCTTTTCCTTTTAAAAGAATCTATCAACATCAATAGTGGTGTCATTCACATGACACATAGTACAAAGCGTGTATAGTCAAATACTAATACCTTTGGACTTGCACTTTGAAGTGGATCACCATCATCAAATGTTTGGCATTCTTTCAAAAATCCATTCTTTAGTAATCTTTTAGTGTAGTAAACATTTTACTTACATCTTCTATTCATCCTTATCATGAAAACTTTCATGATCAAGCTACTATAGCTTATAAGGAAGAATGACGAGTATAATTTTAGTTCCCGAAACCCTTTGGGAGATTCGGATGCCTAGCATCTCCATCCTTCACAAATTCTCATACAATATGAGAACATGTATTTTGCTAAATTATACTCTATCATAATGCAACCAAAAACATTGTTTCAGATATCACAATATCTTTCACACATGATGGTTTCTGAAACAATTTCCAGCTCCTATATAATCTTGATATTAAAACAACTTTTGAATATCAATAATCTTGGAGGCAAACATGATACTTTAGATACTAACATTGGAATTCTTACTCTTGATTTAATACTACTTATTAAACTTCATGGAGTAAATAGAGTTTTCTGAAAGTTTGCAATAGGACTAATAAACTTTAAATTGACATTCAAAACAATACGATACCAGTTCGTAAAGTAAATATCCAAAATTCTATAGTTCTACTATCTCAATTAAAACTAAGCATAAGGTAGTGAACAGACGCCAATGACTATAACAAATTATGCAAATTCACTTCGATTTAGTTTATGACAAATTGAGTTCGACTAATCCAAATTAGAGAAAAACTCCCACTCAAAAACGACATCCCTTGTGCCTTTTTGGTGATTACATGAACCAAATCCACTACACCAAGTCCGATCATCACGTGAGTCGGTGTAGCTTCAAAGGCGAGCATCAATATGGGCATCATATCAACTATATGACTCATGCTTAACCTTTTGGTCCGTGTTCCGAGGCCATGTTTTTACATGCTAGGCTCGCCAAGTAAGAACCTTAGTACTCGCATGTGTAAAACTGTCTTACACCCGTTTGTATGAAAGCGTAGAGTCGAGTACACCCGATCATCACGTGATATCTCGAAACACGATCCACAAAACGGTGCATACTTAAGGAAGAACACATTTTTATCTTGATATCTAATGAGGGATCATTTTACAATGCTACAGAAAGCGCCAAACTAGCAGTATAAGATGCTAACATCTAATGTGTAAAGTGAGATGATATGGTCCATGCATTTGATCTCTATCATTTGCATCGTGGTATGATCTCTATCATTCCTTTGTGTGAAAGGCCAAGGTCTATGGAACTTACACGTTGAGTGTGTTGTAAGAGTATCTATCATACATCTACTTACAACAATACCATATCAAGACACTAGCCCCGCAACGATCTAAACTAGACGCCTCTAATTTATCAATTGCAAGTTTTACGTGGCTTAGGGCTTTCAGAGATAGAACCGTTCTTACCTACAAACATGAACCACAATGAGGATAACCAAGTTATTACCAACTCATTGTAAATCAGATATTGACTATAGTAGGAGAGACAGACACCCGATAGCCACTTATGCAAAACAAGTTGCATGTCACTCGTGGAACTGGTCTCATGTACGATGACATGTAAGCTTGGTTCGGACCGCTTCATCCCACTATGCCACCAATATCCAAAATACATAGAAGATGCAATAACATGATCATCATCGCCCACATATACACATATGTGTACTACCCGTGCAAAGCACCTACGCATAGATCAGGCTCTGATACCACTGTTGGGTCCGCATCATAGAAAACAAAAAATTCTTACGATGAGAACTACACGCCAAGATCTATCTACTAGGTACAGAGCAACGGGTGGACATACATCCAACGAGAACTTACCCTCGAAGACAACAAGTTTTTTTAACGAGTAGGAACTCGTGGTTGATGTAGTCATATACTTGCCGATCTCAAGATCGTGAGGAAGTCCGAGCGTCGCAACTCAGCAGTGCATCCGTACTCGCACACATGTTCAAGCTTCCGGACAACCTCCACCTCCTCGCTCCAGCGATCCAGCGGAAGCAGCAACTCCTTCCAGACGAAATGCCCCCGAGAACATATATCTTGCTAATCCGAGACCATGGGGGAATAATTCTAGAAGGGGAGAGAGATCCTTCACAAGGAGGTGTAAGGAAGAAGGAGGAAGAGGGTGGCCTTTTATAGGAGGAGGGGGGTGCCCCTCCTTCATGGCTGGCGCATGGGGGGGTGACTCCTCACCTCCCCCATTCATGTGGTGGTAACCCCTCCACATTAAAATGCCTCTTCACATTCCCCTTTAAAGTCCCTACTTTAAATGCATTAAAATTCTCCAAGTTTAATGCTCTCTCATTTAATAAAACTCTTTTTATTAAATTTATTCAGAATTTTGTTAATTACTTTAATTAACAAACATTCACATATAACCCCTTGCAATATTTCAATATCACATGCAGAACCACTTTCTGCAATTTCACCTGAAACAATTTCCGGTTTCTATCGAAACAATTCCTGCGCTTTGCAATTCTTTCGTCTGAAACATATGTGCTCCAAAATGGTGTCCGGTAACTCTTAAGTGTGTCACCCTATGGTTCGCAAATAATGCAGACATGATTGAGACTCCTCTCAGATCAATAATCATAAGCGGGACCTGGAGATCCATACTGACTCCTACACATTCCACGATGACTTCTGTGATCATGAGAACCTATAACGCTACTAACTAAATCCCTTTGTCTCGCGATATATTACATGTCCAAGATTCGATCATTGCTATCTCCATACCTAGTTTGATCTCGTTACCGACATGCACTCTTCTCTCGTTCCCCTGATATAACATTCTAGTGATCACATCACTTGCTTGCAAGCTATCTTAATGTGATATAACCGAGAGGGCCCAAAGTATATCTATCTGTCATCGGGATTGACAAATTCCACTCTTGGTCCATGAGCCTCAACATAACACCTTCGTAGCACGGAACCCATCTTTATAGTCACCCTGTTATGGTGTGATGTTTGATGTTATCAAGATACTCTTCCGGTGTTAGCAATTAACATGATCTCATGGTCTAAGGATAAAGATTACTTCGTATGATGTTATAGCAATATAAACATAATGACTTTGATCGTAATGCTATACTTCGGATGAATGTTCATCACATCATTCAACTAATGTTGTGACCTTGCTATTAACAACATCCAATGTCTCTGATCAGGAAACCTTGATCATCTTGTTAATCAACAAGCTAGTCTATACGAGAGGCATAACTAGGAACCCTTTTTGTTTATTAAACACACATGTATTGATGTTTCCGATTAATACAATTATAGCATGCAAAATAAACATTTTATCATAAACATGAAATAAGATAATAACCACTTTATTATTGCCTCTCGGGCATATTCCCTTCAGTGTGCCCGTCTACAGCGCATGCGATAACACTTAGAGAGATGACCTGGACGTGTAGGAGGAAACTCCCGCTGCAGGTCAAACGGAGTGAAACCGGTGGAACCTTGGGCCTAGCCTTCGTTTTCCATGTAGATATGACCTAAGCAAACCTAACCCACTAGGTAACTACATTATTCAACCCTCGTACGGAAAATGCTACGGGGGTAGACCCTCGGGGCCCTCGGATTAGGGTTTCGTCTTAAAAAGGACCGTCTGAGCACTGGGATGGTACGAGAACACGTGTGTGCCACTAGCATACATGCACAAGTGTGGTGGATTGCTCCGGGATGGAAAACCTTGCTAGGGGGTGTGACCGTCTATGGCGCATGCGATAAGACTTAGAGAGGTGTGATGGACATGTTGTAGGAAACTCCCGCTGTGGTTCAAACAGAGTGAAACCCGTGGAGCCTTGGGCCTAGCCTTGGTTTTCCATGGAGCTATGATCTAATCAAACCTAAACCACCAGGAAAGAACATTGGCAATCCCTCGAACGGAGAATGCTATGGGGGTAGACTTGCGGGGCCCTCGGATTAGGGTTTCGTTGGAAAAGGATTGTCTGAGCACTGGGATGGCATGAAAAGACGCGTGTGGCCCTAGCATTCGTGCAAAGGTGTCATGGATTTCTCCGGGATGGAAAACCTCGCTAGGGGGTGTGACCGTCTACGACGCATGCGCTAACACTTAGAGAGGTGTGCTGGACGTGTTGTAGGAAACTCATGCTGCGGGTCAAGCAGAGTGAAACCGGTGGAACCTTGGGCCTAGCCTTGGTTTTCCATGTAGATATGACCTAAGAAAACCTAACCCACAATGAAAGTACATTAGTCAACCCTCGTACGGAGAATGCTATGGGGGTAGACTTGCGGGGCACTTGGATTAGGGTTTCATCGGAAAAGGAACGTCCGACCGCCGGGATGGCACGAGAAAACTAGTGTGGCCCTTGCATACATTCACATGTGTGGTGGATTGCTCCGGGATGGAAAACCTAGCTAGGAGGTGTGACCGTCTATGACGCATGCGATAACACTTAGAGAGATGTGCTAGACGTGCAGGAAGAAACTCCCGCTGCGGGTCAAACAGAGTGAAACCGGTGGAACCTTGGGACTAGCCTTGGTTTTCCATGTAGATATGACTTAAGCAAACCTAACACACCAGCAAAGTACATTAGTCAACCCTCGTACGGAGAATGCTACGAGGCTAGACCCTCGGGGCCCTCGGATTAGGGTTTCATTGGAAAAGGACCGTTCGAGCACTAGGATGGCACAAGAACACGCGTTTGGCCCTAGCATACATGCACAAGTGTGGTGGATTACTCCGGGGTGGAAAACCTATCTAGGGGGTGCGACCATCTACGACGCATGCGATAAAACATAGAGAGGTGTGCTAAACGTGCTGTAGGAAACTCCCGCTGTGATTTAAACAGAGTGAAATCGGTGGATCCTTGGGGCTAGACTTGGTTTTTCATGTAGCTATGACCTAAGCAAACCTAAACCACTAGGAAAGAACATCGGCAATCCGTCGAACGGAGAATGCTACGGGGGTAGACTCTCGGGGCCCTCCAATTAGGTTTTTGTCATAAAAGGGCCGTCCGAGCGTCAGGATGGCACGAGAACACGCGTGTGTACCTAGCATACATGCACAAGTGTGGTGGAATTCTCTAGGATGGAAAACTTAGCTAGGGGGTTTGACCGTCTATGTTGCATGCGATAACACTTAGAGAGGTGTGATCGACGTGTTGTAGGAAACTCCCGCTGCGGTTCAAACGGAGTGAGACCACTGGATCCTTGGGCCTAGCTTTGGTTTTCCATGTAGCTATGACCTAAGCAAACATAAACCACCAGGAAAGAACATTGGCAATCTCTCGAACGGAACCTCTTCTGTCCTTTCTTATCATTAGAGACCTCATCACCCCCATAGCGAGATAAGTTTGCAATGTTTTTGATGTAGGTGTTGACATTGTCATTGCCTTGCTTAAGATTCAAGAACACCTCCTTCATGCGTTCCATGACAATTTCAGGTAGGTACTGCTCCTTGAAAGCATCAGTGAATTGCCCCCATGTTGGCTGAAATCCAGGAGGACTTGCTCTCAGATAGCTCTACCACCAAAGAGCAGCTTCCCCATGCAGAAGGTGAGTAGCGCACTTGACCTTGTCGTGCTCAGCAACAACTACAGTATCCAGTAACCTCGTGATCTCCCGGAGCCAATCGTCGGCATCCAGCGGCTCGGCGGTCACCTCGAAGTGCCATGGGGCGAACTTCAGAAAGTCCTTAAAGCTGCCACGCTGGGGAAGTGGTGGCGGTGGTACGAACTCATTCCTCCTGACGCTCTCCTCGAATCTCTGCTGGTTTTGCTGCATAGCTCCCAGAGTATTCGCCAAAATAACAAGCGTAGCACCCGGCTTTGGCAAACCCGGGACATCATCATTGCGGCGAGGCATCCTGTTATTGATGGAAAAACTTGCGTTAGTACCATAATGGAGAATTATTAATAATCCAAAATAGCACTAAAACAGAATTAACCAAGATTAAAAGATACAATTTACTAAGATGATATTAAAATATCAAGCAAAGTTCATAGCACCTAGAAGATAGTTATCATATCGCACACGACTGAAAAGGAGTGTGGAACACAAATCTACCAAAGAATTGTTTTCCCCAAATTTCGGCATTAAAATACCAGCTAGATGCGCAAAACCACTTAAAAGTTAGAGTTTAGCAGCTTCACCCATTCAATGTACAAGAGCGAATGATAAAAGTAGTGGTATGGTCATGACTCCATCCCGCACTCAAAGCATTACTTCGCACAAGAATAGGAAAAATGTGCAACCCAACTCTTATCCTTCTTACGAACAACTGAAAGAGATACCGATATAGAACAAACACCCCTAACTAGAACGTGTTGGTTACCAAGAGTAAGACAAAACGAATGGTTTACAAAGAATCGGATAGATCGCGTCGGTTTACACAAAGCCTGTCGGTATGGAATGTACCAACAGTTGATAACCAAAGGCAGATTGCGACAACAAGGTTGGATGCGACAGATATATAAAGAATTACACACATATCCTATGGTACTATGGAACCCCAACCACGTGAATCATAGTTTGAATTTTTAGAAGAGGATAGACAAACATTACACTTCCTTACTAGAAAAGGGTGCGTGGGTGGGTAAGAAGAAAAATGGAAGCAGTCCTACTCTCACGTTTAGTTTTTCCCTAATATACATAGCTACCAAAATATTTTCTAGACTGACAACGACCATCTTGGCTGAGACCCTGAAGGGCGGAATGGCTCTGATACCAATTGTAATGCCTCGAACATTAGGCTCTAAGTTCAAGCCTGGACGAACCAAAAGTGGACAAGGGATTCTACTGCGGAGGCCCAAGGCCACCCACGTGTAGCCCCGTCGAAGCGGAGCAGGGCACGGTACCGACCTGTCCCTTATCCACTTTCAAGAACATTGGGACAAGAGGGAGCGGCATAAGCGACAGGTAACGCGGCCACGACATACACAAATGAGTATGTATGTCTGCGACTTACAATGGACATCAGAGTCACACCATCTAAAAGAAATAGAAATATTGCAACACCATACGGCAAGATCCAAATATCCTAGATAGATATAATAGTTTAGGATACCTCCTCATACATCACACACCAGAGTATCAAGCGGAAGCGGAATACAAGATCCGAGTACGGATAAGAAGCAAATCGGCATAAGATGCCACAGAACTAAGCACATCCTGCCCACAAATCTCATGGATCTCCAACCCCGGAATCTCTACACCAGATAGTCGTTGCCACCATCATCTGTCTCCTCAACTCACTAAACTTCTTGAGAGCATACATGTCCATCTGAACCAAATATTTATAATGTGAGACCCTAGGGGTACTCAACAAGTCTTAATGCAGCTAAAGGGAACAATCTGGGGGTGACGCAATTGCAGCGAAAGATAATATCTACAAAGAGCTATAGAGACTCGCTACACATCCGCTAACCAGAGATGGACGGACGCCCATTATTTAATAGCACCAGTTATATAAACAACATAAATAACCACGCTTGTCCTCCTTCTCGCTCACCGACGAGAAGGTGGAAGAACAACCCATCCGTTAGCAATTTTATTAACCATTCCATGAGTGTTATACTAATTACTAGTCATGTTTTAGTCAAATTAAGGGTTGTACATTAGTTATGCTTGTCTATGATCGAGAAACTGTGCTCCAAGTCGTCCATAACCGCAGACACGGCTTTCAGAAAGATTTACCCTACAGGGGTGCACAAATAGCAACACACACACACAATCAACCTCGGGAAGAACCAAATAAAATGCAACGAGGCCTCACGACAAAGCATTCACAAGATTCATAAATTATTTCAGGGGGCCACCCCATTAATCTAGCCGCAACGAAGTTAGCCGGCTCCGAGACGGACCCAAGGTTTGCGCCAATGGCTATAAACGACTGGGAACCCGAAAGTGTGATTGGGCATGTCGATACTGCGAAAACACTCCGCAATTCCTAAACAGTACAGGTGCTCCACGCACAATCGTAAGTAAAACAGTAAAGCATGGCATAGGTACAGGATAGTAATAAAGCCCAAACTAGTTTGTGGCCCTAAGAAATAAAGTGCGAATCAAGCTCAGGCAAAGGGGGATTCATAGGGTCTCCCGTATGTGGATAGTGCAAATATTCAAGGAACAGGAATCAAGTACTCGTGGTCCTACGGGACACAAGTGAGCTTAAAGAACCAAATAACAGATAATGCTCACCGATGCCTCTTTCATTAGTTCTCTACTCAGATTAAGTTGTTTAGGTACCTCATTATCCAAGGACTCGCACAAACCCTACACATGCAATTCTATGACTCGCATGGCTCAAACAACTCATGCAGTAATGGCTCATGGGATGAAGGTAGAAGCTTCGGTGGGGTTTAAAAGTAAAGGCTATGCAATAGGCATTCAATTTAATGCAATCGCGACTCAATGATGCAAGAGTAAGATATAAGCATAGGTACTATATGTATGCAAGCATGAGGAATTGCTTGCCTGACAGTTCTGTTGCCGAATAGGAAGGATCCGAGTAATACTCCTGAGGCTCCTGGTATTCTCCTTGCTCAGTGTCTATCCGTATAAAAACCAAACACACAAGGGGCCGAAATAAATACGTTGCACAATCATATAAATAATATGCAACAAGCAAACAAGTATGTCATGATGGAATGATGCACACTTTACATGGCATTGCATAGCATGGCATGGGTAAGGTGTGGGGTACAAGAACGAAGCATTTTATTAAGTTTTTAGTCATGTTTTGCTCCCATAAAGATTGTTGTATCCTTGGTATTTATATGATGCATGCTTGAATTCATATCTTCGAATGCATAAGTAGAACGGATTCATCGCACTGATCGATTTAGACATATTATTTGCCAAACTTGGAATTACGGAATTAAAGTTATGGATATACTAAGAAAAGGACATTTATTAGCTTTAAAACAAATTCAGACTTTTTTGCCTAGAATATATTTTAGATGGCATATTATTAATCTTACATTTTTTCTGATCAGAAAACATATATAACTTATTTTCAAAGAAGTTGTTTAGAAGATACAAAGTAAAACAGATTTGCATAAATAACTCAGAGGGAAAAAGGAATGGACAGAGGGGAAAAACAAATGGGCTGGACCTGATGTACTAGGCTGCGGTGGAGTGTTTCTGGACATGCAAAACTGGGAGTAGATATAAGTGAACGTACCCAAAAATATGGGGATTTCAAAACTGCTCAGGCTGAGATTTGAACTTGAGATCGATCGGTGTAGAAATTGGGGCTAGCCACTAACGTAGTTGCCTATTGTTGTACGAAAGGAAACTCAGGTTTTGTTCAACATGCACTGGGATGCAGCTGGAATGTTAAATGATGAATAGAAGCAGACCGTTGTTGTCCTTCAGAGGTGGCACTAGCGCATGCGAGGCGGACAGACAAAAATGGCAAAAGTTGGAGGAATTTTAGAGGGAAAAAGGGCTTGATCTTACGCTGATGGAACAGGGAACCACCGAAGAGCGCTGCTATTCATGTAAGGATACAGGCACGCGACAAGCTGTACTGAAGCAGCTGCTGCATCTGCTGAAGAACACGCACCCGTGTAGACTGACGACAATGACAGTCTGCAGTGAAATTCAACAATCTTCGACAGACGGTTACGAGCGACTCCGGGCACTAAATTGAGTGCAGTCTGGTGTGTTTGAAAGCTGGAACAACCAGCTACAACAGAGAGTGAACATAGTCGGCAGAGTGATGCTGTGTCGGAGGTGGCCTTGGTCGGATTTTTGGTTTCTGACGAAACTAAAGAATAGCAGGGATGCAATCCTGAATTCAGAGACGATGCGCGCGTGGTGCCGTACATAGCTGATCGTACATGCAAGGAGGTCAACCAAAAGTGATTGGGC
This sequence comes from Avena eriantha, assembly GCA_910589775.1. Classification (NCBI taxonomy): domain Eukaryota; kingdom Viridiplantae; phylum Streptophyta; class Magnoliopsida; order Poales; family Poaceae; genus Avena; species Avena eriantha. The sequence continues at coordinate 261,828,936 of OU342742.1, forward strand.
AAAACTAGCTAGCTCAAACGCCATGTGCTCTAAACAGAAGTGTCACGGAGCAAGGAAAAATAGCAGCAGTGGCCTGGCCATGGCGATCAGGCTATGCGGGAGAGGATGCAGAGGGAAGAGATGAGGGAGGGAATTGGAAGCTGAGCTCACCCTGGGGATACCGGTGACCTTGGCCTGGATGGAGGGTCACGGACGATGGTGACGACGGTGCCCTGGGATGCTCTTGTCGGGCTCAACAGAAACGAAGGCGGGGAGGCGGCTATAGGTAGCTTCGGCTCCTTGAAGAAGAAACTAGCGGCGCTTTAAGGATAGGGTTTGAGGAGCCTCCTCGGCTAGAGATAAGGAAGGCGGGGCGTTGGTGCGGTGTGACGAGGATGACAGCGTCGAACGGCGACCTGCCCCATTCCCTCTGCTCCTCCTCTGCTTCGAACAGAAAACTGACGGGGAAGAGACACAGTGACGGGAGGCTTCAGAGGGGTATGGCCAGTGTCGACTTGGCCCAACCTAGAGGAAGGAGGAGAAGTGGCAGGCCCCTGGTGGGCTGGAACTGCTGTTGGGGGTGCATCGTCAGGTGGGGTGCAGCCAGGTAAGTCACTCTCTGCTCAAAAACGCTAGTTGCTGCTTGCTTGAGTTAACTGAAGATTGTTGTTGCTGCACTTGCATGAATTTTATCCAGAATTTGAAAAATAAGGCCAGGTTTGAACAACGGTTGAACATAATAAGCAGGAACAATTTTTTTAGGTGGCCCAGAAATAAAAATAGCAGCACAACCCTATTATGCAGATCTAGGACAGATACAAAAGGATAAGAAAGAGAGGAAGGATACATCATGTGATTGGAAGATAGCCAAAGAAAGAATGCTAGGAGACTTATGTGTTGTTCTCATTGATAGGGGAAAACTTATTGGCTCAAGAGAGATAGAGAGGAAAAGAACCCACATATGAAAACAAGATTAAAGAGGGAGTGTCAAAAAAACACGTGAGCAAGAATAGATATAGGAGAAAGGTTCAAAAGATTCCATATATTTCAAATGGGCATGAGTTCGAACCCACAAAGCAAAATAAAAGGAACCCACTTGGATTTGATCATATAGACACAATGAGACCACAAGATAGAGATAGAAAGGATTTAAAAGACAATGCCCCCAACTCAACTTGGGCATCAGGCTAAATGCATATGAGATAAGAACCAATTAAAAGGGGTTTTATATGATGCTCAAATGCAAGGTGGCATGGTGACATGAGCATGATATAATGATGATGCAACCATTCATATAGGAAGTATCATTTTATTATTAAACCATGTAGCATTACAGATGTTAGACAGATGGGATGCTACAACTCTCCCCACTAAACAGGAATCTCGCCCCAAGATTCTAGGAAGAAGACTCAAAGAGAAAAGGGTACTCAGAACGGAGGTCGTCCTCACGCTCCCAAGTGGATTCATCGATGGAATGGTGCGACCACTGCACCTTGCAGAACTTGATTGACTTGTTGCGAGTCTTCCGTTCTGCGACTTCAAGGATTTTGATGGGGTGTTCTTTATAGGAGAGATCCTCTTGGAGGTTGATGAGCTCATGATGCATGGTCCTGCCGGGATCCTTGAAGCACTTCTTGAGTTGAGAGATGTGGAAGACATCATGAACCATGAGTTTATCAGGAAGCTCATGTGCATAAGCAACTTCTCCTCTTCTTCCACGGATTTTGAAAGGACCGATGTATCTAGGTGCCAACTTGCCTTTGATACCGAAGCGGTGTGTGCCTCTCATGGGAGTGACACGAAGGTAAACGAGATCACCAGGGACATACTCCATGTCCGTGTGTTTTCTGTCATAGTTGCTCTTCTGGCGACTTTGAGCAACCTTCAAATTTTCAAGGATGATGTGAACCTTTTCCTCTGCTTGAGTGACAATGTCGGGGCCAAAGAATCTCCTTTCACCTGCGCCCGACCAACCAATCGGAGTTCGGCACTTGCGGCCATAGAGAACCTCAAATGGTGCCATCTTGAGACTTTTCTGGAAACTGTTGTTCTAGGAGAACTCAGTATAAGGAAGGCATTCTTCCCACTTCATGATGAAAGAGATGACACAAGCACGAAGCATATCTTCCAGAATCTGATTGATCCATTCAACTTGTCCTTGTGACTGAGGGTGGTATGTTGTGCTTAAGTTCAACTTTGTTCCCAAAGCATTTTGGAAACTTTCCCAGAACTTGGAAGTGAAGATGCTTCCATGGTCCGAGCTGATCTCAAGAGGAACCCCATACAGAGAGACAATTCTATTGATATAGAGATCAGCCAACTGACTTGCAGAAATTGTTTCCTTGATGGGAAAGAAGTGAGCAACTTTAGAAAGCATGTCGATGAGAACAAAGATTGCATTGTTTCCTTTCTGCGACCTTGGAAAGCCAGTTATGAAGTCCATTTCCATTTCCACTTTATCCCATTTCCATTCCAGAGGCTTCAATGGTTGAAGAAGGACAGAAGGTTTTTGATGGACAACTTTCACTCTGCGGCAGACATCACACTCCGAGACATACTTGGCACAACATCGTTTCAAACCAGGCAACCAATATTGTGTTTTCAAGTCCATGTACATCTTTGTGCTGTCAGGGTGGATAGAAAGAACAGAATCGTGCGCCTCCTTAAGAACTTTCTCTCACAAACCCGGGTAGTTTGGAACAAACATCCGGTGCTTAAAGAATAGAGCGCCTTGATCATCAAGGTGGAAGGGCTCATACTTTGGGAGCTGAATCTTGGAGATGATGTTTTTACTGTAAGCATCACCGAGCTGAATCGAGCGAACCTTTTCTTCCAAGAGAGGGGTTGCTATCAGGTTTAGAAGATATCCTTGAGGCACAATCTCAAGGTTGAGCTGATGGAATTCCTCGCACAAGAGAGGTTATTGTTCTTCCACCATGAGGTTATTGACATAAGCTTTCCGGCTGAGAGCATCAGCCATCACATTTTCTTTCCCCGGAGTGTAGTTGATCGAAAGATCAAATTTTTTGATGGTTTCAATCCATCTCCTCTGGCGAAGGTTGAGGTCCGGCTGAGTGAAGATATACTTCAGACTTTTGTGGTCAGAAAAGATCTCACAACATTTTCCAAGCAAGTAGTGCCTCCATACTTTCAAAGCGAAGACAACCGCTGCAAGTTCAAGATCGTGTGTTGGATAGTTGAGCTCATGAGTCTTCAACTGACGGGAAGCATAAGCAACGACTTGCTTGTCTTGCAAGAGGACTGCGCCAAGTCCTTGGTGAGAGGCATCACAAAAGATCTGAAACGGTTTTGATGTATCAGGAGGAATCAAGACAGGTATTGAGGTGAGCTTTTCCTTGAGGGTTTCAAAGATTTCTTGACACGCCAGTGACCAAAGAAATTTCTTGCCTTTCTTGAGGAGATCGGTAAGAGGCTTAGCAAGTTTTGAGAAGTTCTAAACAAATCGACGGCAATAACTAGCCAATCCAAGAAAACTCTGGACTTCTTTGACATTTTTGGGAGGGAGCCACTCCACAATTGTCCGAACAGTCTCTAGGTTGACAGCAATGCCCTTAGCAGAAATGACGTGCCCCAGATAGGTAACTTTAGGGAGCCAAAATTCTCACTTGGAGAACTTTGCATACAGACGGTTCTCACGAAGCTTGGTAAGGACGCAACGGAGATGTTCCGCATGCTCTTCTTTTGACTTGGAATAGACCAGGATGTCATCCAGATAACCCACAACGAACTTATCAAGATACTCCATGAAAACCGAGTTCATAAGCCTTGAGAAAGTAGCGGGAGCATTGGTGAGGCCGAAGGACATGATCGTGTACTCGTACAGGCCATAGCGAGTGGTGAAAGCTGTTTTAGGAACATCTTCCTTGAAAATCTTGATCTGATGATATCCACTTCTCAAGTCAAGCTTGGAGAATACCACTCCTCCTGCAAGCTGATCGAAGAAGTCATTGATCCGCGGAAGAGGATATTTATTCTTGATGGTTTTTGCGTTGAGAGCTCTGTAGTCAACACTAATGGGTTCGTAGCATGGAAAACAAAAAGTTTCTACCACAAGAACGAACAAAACCCAGATCTAATCTAGATAAAAGCCAAGATCTAATCTATTAGATATGTGCAACGAGATAGATCTATACTAACCCTTGTAGACACGAAAGCGTTACAAGATTAGATATCGTGGTTGATGTAGTCGATCACTTGCCGATCTCAAGATCGAGTGGACGATCCTTCTGGCGCCGCGTTCCGGCAGCGCTTCCACAGTCGGTCACGCGTGCGGAGTCGAAGCAGACCTTCCTCCCTCGTTCCAGCGAGCAGCGGAGGTAGTAGATCTCTCCACGGAATCCCAGCAGCACGACGGCGTGGTGGTGGTGGTGGAGTGGAGAATTCTGCAGGGCTTCGCATAAGCCTGAGCAGAAGGAAGGAGGAGGAGGGAGGTGGCTTGGGGCAAGAGTGGAGGATCAAGGGGTGTGGCGCCTCCACCCCTCTATATATAGAGGGAGGGGTGCGGCCTAGTGTTCCCACCCCTAGGCCCACCCGTTAGGGCCGGCGCGCCAAGGAGGTGGGGGGAGGAGTCCTCCCCCCAAGTCTCCTCTTTAAATTTCCCTTATCTTATCTTATCTTATCTTGGTTTTCAAATAAACTCCAAAATATCTTCTAGAACCTTCCGGAACATTCCGAAACCTTCTAGAATCCCCATACAAACACTCCGGAACATTTCCTAACTCAGAAAAAGATCCCCATTATATGAATCTTACTCCTCGGACAATTCCGGAGCTCCTCGTGATGTCCCGAATCCAATCCGAGACTCCGAACAACATTCGGTCTCCAACGCACATTCCATATCTACTTAAAACAACTTCTAACCTTAAGTGTGTCACCCTACAGTTCGTGAATATGTAGACATGACGGAGACACCTCTCCGATCAATAACCATCAGCGGGATCTGGAGATCCATAACGGCTCCCACATACTCAACGATGACTTTGTGATCGATTGAACCATTAACATACGAAACCAATTCCCTTTGTCTCACGATACTCTACTTATCCGAGTTTGATCATCAGTATCTCCATACCTAGTTCTACCTCGTTACTGACAAGTACTCTTTACTCGTTTCGTGAGATGTCACCCCTGGTGACCCAGTCACATGCTTGCAAGCTAACTAGATGACATTCCACCGAGGGGGCCCAGAGCATATCTATCCATCATATGGATGGACAAATCCCAATCTTGGTCCATGCGCTTCAACACATACTTTCAGAATACCAACGACACCTTTATGACCACCCAGTTACGAAGTGGTGTTTGATGTCATCAAAGTACCCATCCGGTGATGGTGATTAACACAACCTCATGGTCGAAGGATTAGGTCACTATGCATTTAAAAGCTTATAGCAATACGAACTTAATGACTTGATCTTATGCTACGCTTACTATGGGTGTGTGTCCATCACATCATTCTCCTAATGATACAACCTTGTTATTAATGACATCCAATGTCCATGACCAGGAAACCATGATCATCTATTAATCAACAAGCTAGTTTAAGAAGAGGCTTACTAGGGACTCTTACACGTTTACAAAACACACAAGTATTAGTCTTTCCTAATAACACAATTATAGCATGGGATGTAAACATTCACCATAAACACAAAGATATAATAATAACCGCTTTTATTATTGCCTCTTGGGCATATCTCCAACAGTCTCCCACTTGCACTAGAGTCAATAATCTAGATTACATGGTAATATACCTAACACCCATGGCGTTCTGGTGTTGGTCATGCTTTGCCCTAGGGAGAGGTTTAGTCAACGGATCTGCCACATTCAGATCAGTGTGTACTTTGCAAATCTTTATGTCACCATCTCGGACATACTCGCGAATAGCGTGGAAACGTAGCTTGATGTGCTTCAGCTTGCTATGTGACCTTGGCTCCTGTGCATTAGCTATGGCACCTGTGTTGTCACAGTAGATGGCCATCGGGTCCAACGCACTGGGAACCACGCCAAGTTCAGTAATGAACTCCTTCATCCATATGGCTTCTTGTGCAGCCTCCGAAGCAGCTATGTATTCCGATTCAGTTGAAGATTTCGCCACAACGCTTTGCTTTGCACTCCTCCAGCTCACTGCAGCACCATTCAAAATAAATACGTATCCCGACTGTGACTTTGAGTCATCCGGATCGGTGTTCCAACTAGCATCGGTGTAACCGTTTACAACAAGCTATTCATCACCTCCATAAGAAAGAACCATATCCTTAGTCCTCTATAGATACTTTAGGATATTCTTGACCGCTGTCTAGTGCTCCATTCTAGGATCACTTTGATATCTGCTAGTCAAACTAACAGCATGTGCTATATCCGGTCTTGTACACAGCATGGCATACATGATAGAACCTATGGCCGAGGCATAGGGAATATTATTCATCTTCTCTCTATCTTCTGCCGTAGCTGGACTTTGAGTCTTACTCAAGGTCTTACCTGACAACATGGGCACGAACCCTTTCTTGCTCTCTTCCATTCTAAACTTCTTTAGAACTTTGTCTAAGTATGTACTTTGTGAAAGTGCTATTAGGCGTCTTGATCTATCTCTATAAATCTTGATGCCTAGAATATATGCCGCTTCGCCAAGATCCTTCATTGAATAACTATTATTCAAATAGGTTTTGACACTATTAAGAAGTTCTATATCATTCCCAATCAACAATATGTCATCTACATATAGTACTAGGAATGCTACAGAGCTCCCACTCACTTTCTTGTAAATACAAGCTTCTCCATAAGTTTGTATAAACCCAAATTTTTTGATTACTTTATCAAAATGTTGATTCCAACTCCGGGATGCTTGCTTCAGTCCATAAATGGAGCGCTGAAGTTTGCATACCTTGTCAGCATCTTTAGGATCGACAAAACCCTTGGGTTGTACCATATACAACTCTTCCTCAATGTCACCATTAAGGAACGCCGTTTTGACATCCATCTGCCAAATCTCATAATCGAAATGTGCAGCAATTGCTAACAAAATCCTCACAGACTTTAGCTTTGCTACTGGTGAGAATGTCTCATCATAGTCAACTCCTTGAATTTGTCGGAACCCTTTTGCGACAAGTCGAGCTTTATAGACGGTAACATTACCATCAGCATCTGTTTTTCTCTTGAAAATCCATTTGTTCTTGACAGCCTTACGGCCATCCGGTAAGTCCACCAAAGTCCATACTTGGTTTTCGTACATGGATCCCATTTCGGATTTCATGGCTTCTAGCCATTTGTCGGAATCTGGGCTCACCATAGCTTCTTCATACGTCGCAGGGTCATCAACGTTGTCCACCAAAATGACGTTCAAGGCAGAGTCATAACAATCAGGAGTGGTACGAACCCTCGTTGACCTGCGAGGTTCAGCAGCAACTTCGACTGAAGTTTCATGATCATTATCATTAGCTTCCTCTCCAATTGGTGCAGGCGGCACAAAAACATCTTCCGGTGCTGCGCTACTCTCAAATCCGAGAGAAGGTTCAATAACCTCATCGAGTTCTACTTTCCTTCCAGTCACTTCCTTCGAGAGAAACTCCTTCTCAAGAAAGGATCCATTCTTGGCAACAAAAACTTGGCCTTCGGATCTATGATAGAAGGTATACCCAATTGTATCTTTAGGGTATCCTATGAAGACGCATTTCTCCGCTTTGGGTTCAAGCTTTTCAGGTTGTAACTTCTTTACATATGCTTCGCAACCCCATACTTTAAGGAACGACAACTTAGGTTTCTTACCAAACCACAATTCGTACGGTGTCGTTTCAACGGATTTAGATGGTGCCCTATTTAAAGTGAATGCGGCTGTCTCTAATGCATAGCCCCAAAACGATAGCGGTAAATCTGTAAGAGACATCATAGACCGAACCATATCTAAGAGAGTTCGATTACGACGTTCGGACACACCATTACGTTGTGGTGTTCCCGGCGGTGTCAATTGCGAAAGTATTCCACATTTCGTTAAATGCATGCCAAACTCATAACTCAGATATTCACCTCCGCGGTCAGAACACAGAAACTTAATCTTCTTGTTACGATGATTTTCCACTTCACTTTGAAATTCCTTAAACTTCTCGAAAGTTTCGGACTTATGTTTCATAAAGTAGACATACCCATATCTACTTAAGTCATCCGTGAAAGTGAGAACATAACGATATCCACCACGCGATGCTACACTCATTGGACCACACACATCGGTATGTATTATTTCCAATAAGTCTGTAGCTCGCTCCATTGTACCAGAGAATGGAGTCTTAGTCATTTTCCCATTAGACACGCTTCGCATCTTTCAAGTGATTCAAAATCAAGTGATTCAAGAAGTCCATCAGAATGGAGTTTCTTCATACGCTTCACTCCAATGTGACCAAGACGACAGTGCCACATGTATGTAGAATTATCATTCAATTTTGTTCGTTTAGCATCTATGTTGTGAACATGTGTATCACTACTATCGAGATTCAGTAAGAATAAACCATTCATCTCAGGTGCATTACCATAAAAGATATTACTCATATAAATTGAACAACTTTTATTCTTAGACTTAAAAGAGTAACCGTCTCGCAATAAACAAGATCCATATATAATGTTCATGCTTAACGCAGGCACCAAATAACAATTATTCAAATTTAAAACTAATCCCGAAGGTAGATGTAGAGGGAGCGTGCCGACGGCGATCACATCAACCTTGGAGCCATTTCCAACGCGCATCGTCACCTCGTCTCTCGCCAGTCTTCGCTTATTCCGCAGCTCATGTTTCGAGTTACAAATATGAGCAACTGAACCAGTATCAAATACCCAGGCACTACTACGATTACTAGTAAGATACACATCAATAACATATATATCAAATATACCTTTCTTCTTGATGTTGCCATTCTTCAGATCCGCCAGGTACTTGGGGCAGTTACGCTTCCAGTGACCAGCACCCTTGCAGTAGAAGCACTCAGTTTCAGGCTTGGGACCAGCCTTGGGCTTCTTTGCAGGTGCGGCAGCTTTCTTGCCGTCCTTCTTGAAGTTGCCCTTGTTCTTGCTTGCCCTATCTCTTGAAATTGGTGGTCTTATTGAACATCAACACTTGGTGCTCCTTCTTGATCTCCACTTCAGCAGTTTTTAGCATGGACGATAGTTCAGGCAATGTCTTGTTCATGCAGTGCATATTGTAGTTGATCACAAAGTTCTTGTAACTTGGTGGCAGTGATTGGAGGAGACGGTGAATCCCTAACTCATTAGGAATCGATATCCCCAACTCTTGGAGCTTGTTTGCGTACCCAGACATGGTGAGCACGTGCTCGCTAACGGAGCTTCCCTCTTCCATCTTACAGTTAAAGAACTTTTCGGAGGCCTCCTAGCTCTCCATGGCCGCGCGAGTCTCAAAAATTAGCCTGAGCTCCTTAATGATCTCAAACGGGTCGTGGTGCTCAAAACGCTTTTGGAGCTCCACTTCTAAACCATACAGGATGGCACACTGAACTGTGGATTAATGATTTTTCCGAGTGGCGTAAACATTCTTTACGTCATCGGTGGCATCATCTGTAGGTGGGTCACCTAGCGGTGCTTCGAGCACATAGGTCAACTGACCAGCCCTGAGGACGATCTTCAGTCCACGGAACCAGTCCGTGAAATTGCTTCCATTGTTTTTAAGCTTTTCTTTCTCTAGGAACGCATTGAAATTGATGGAGGGGTTCGCCATAATCTACAACAAATTTGCAAGTAGTTTAGACTAAGTTTATGATGAATTGAGTTCAAATTTAATAATTAAATTAACTAGGTGAACTCCCACTCAAAACAACATCCCTCACATTGTCTTAGTGATTACACGAACCAAGTCCACTACACCAAGTCCAATCTTCACGAGAGAAGATGTAGTTTCATCGGCAAACAGTCTTCATGTTCATCATATCATTTATATGACTCATGCTCTACCTTTCGGTATTCCGTGTTCCGAGACCATGTCTGTACATGCTAGGCTCGTCAAGATAACCTTAGTTTCTGCATGTGCAAATCTGGCTTGCACTCGTTGTATGCACACGTAGAATCAATCACATCTGATCATCACGAGATGCTTCGAAACGACGAGTCTTAGCAATGGTGCCAACTAAGGGTGAACACTTTATTACTTGATATTTAGTGAGAGGGATCATCTTATAATGCTACCGTCGCGATCTAAGCAATACAAGATGCATAAAGGATTAACATCACAGGCAATTCATAATTAGTGTGATATGATATGGCCCTTTCTTCTTGCGCCTTTGATCTCCATCTCCAAAGCATGGACATGATCTCCATCATCACCAGCATTGCGTCAAGGTCAGTGGTGCCGCTTCATGGTTGTCCATCATCACTAGCAACTATTACAACTACTTGGAATAAAGCTATTACAAGATGAATAGACACGCAAGTCTTAAAAGAATTAAAGACAACCATTAGACTCCTGCCGGTTGCCATATTACAAAAAGGATCATTGCATACATCAAATATAATCACAATCTCATGATGGCCATATCACATCACAAAACCCCTGCAAAAACAAGTTAGACGCCTCTAATTTTCTTTGCATGTTTTACGTGGTTTGGGGCTTTCGAACAAGAACAGATCTTACCTACGAAACTGAACCACAACGTTGATACAAGTGCTATCAAGTGCAAAGTGTAAATTGGATCTATACTATGGTGGGAGAGACAGACACCCGCAAAGCCACTTGCGCAAAGCAAGTTACACGTCAAGCGTGGAGCAAGTCTCATGTGCGATGACATGTAAGGTTAGCCCGAGCCGCTTCATCCCACCATGCCGCAAGATGCAAAGTACACAAAGCAAAAGACGGCACAAGCACCAACACCCACAACACCATTGTGTTCTACTCGTGCAACAGATCTACGCATAGACACGGCTCTGATACCACTGATGGGTTCGTAGCATGGAAAACAAAAAATTTCTACCACAAAACGAACAAAACCCAGATCTAATCTAGATAAAAGCCAAGATCTAATCTATTAGACATGTGCAACGAGATAGATCTGTACTAACACTTGTAGACACGAAAGCGTTACGAGATTAGATCTCGTGGTTGATGTAGTCGATCACTTGCCGATCTCAAGATCGAGTGGACGATCCTTCCGGCGCCGCGTTCCGGCAGCGCTTCCGCAGTCGGTCACACGTGCGGAGTCGAAGCAGACCTTCCTCTCCCCGTTCCAGCGAGCAGCGGAGGTAGTAGATCTTCTCCACGGAATCCCAGCAGCACGACGGCGTGGTGGTGGTGGTGGAGTAGAGAATTCTACAGGGCTTCGCCTATGCCTGTGCAGAAGAAAGGTGGAGGAGGGAGGTGGCTTGGGGCAAGAGTGGAGCATCAAGGGGTGTGGCGCCTCCACCCCTCTATATATAGAGGGAGGGGTGCGGCCTAGGGTTCCCACCCCTAGGCCCACCCGTTAGGCCCGGCGCACCAAGGAGGTGGGGGGAGGAGTCCTCCCCCCAAGTCTCCTCTTTAAATTTCCCTTATCTTATCTTATCTTATCTTGGTTTTCAAATAAACTCCAAAATATCTTCTAGAATCTTCCGGAACATTCCGAAACCTTCTAGAATCCCCATACAAACACTCCAGAACATTTCATAACTCTGAAAAAGATCCCCATTATATGAATCTTACTCCCCGGACAATTCCAGAGCTCCTCGTGATGTCCTGAATCCAATCCGAGACTCCGAACAACATTCGGTCTCCAACGCACATTCCATATCTACTTAAAACAACTTCGAACCTTAAGTGTGTCACCCTACGGTTCGTGAATATGTAGACATGACAGAGACACCTCTCCGATCAATAACCATCAGCGGGATCTGGAGATCCATAACGGCTCCCACATACTCAACGATGACTTTGTGATCGATTGAACCATTAACATACGAAACCAATTCCCTTTGTCTCGCGATACTCTACTTATCCGAGGTTTGATCATCAGTATCTCCATACCTAGTTCTACCTCGTTACTGACAAGTACTCTTTACTCGTTCTGTGAGATGTCACCCCTTGTGACCCAGTCACATGCTTGCAAGCTAACTAGATGACATTCCACCGAGGGGGCCCAGAGCATATCTATCCATCATATGGATGGACAAATCCCAATCTTGGTCCATGCGCTTCAACACATACTTTCAGAATACCCAATGACACGTTTATGACCACCCAGTTACGAAGCGGTGTTTGATGTCATCAAAGTACCCATCCGGTGGTGGTGATTAACACAACCTCATGGTCGAAGGATTAGGTCACTATGCATTTAAAAGCTTATAGCAATACGAACTTAATGACTTGATCTTATGCTACGCTTACTATGGGTGTGTGTCCATCATATCATTCTCCTAATGATACAACCTTGTTATTAATGACATCCAATGTCTATGACCAGGAAACCATGATCATCTATTAATCAACAAGCTAGTTTAACAAGAGGCTTACTAGGGACTCTTACATGTTTACGAAACACACAAGTATTAGTGTTTCCTAATAATACAATTATAGCATGTGATGTAAACATTCATCATAAACACAAAGATATAATAATAACCGCTTTTATTATTGCCTCTTGGGCATATCTCCAACAAACACAAAGTCGATCAGTCTGGTCTCGCTTCTTCACAAAGATTGTTGGGCTGCCCCAAGAGGAAGTGTTATGCTGAATGAAACCCAACTTTTCTTGTTCATCAAGCTGCCGTTTGAGTTCAGCCAACTCTATAGGACCCATTTTATAAGGCTGCTTGGAGATAGGAGCGGTTCTAGGTTCAAGATCAATCACAAACTCGACCTCTCGATCAGGAGGCATGCCTGGTAGGTCTTCTGGAAACACGTCTGGAAACTCACAAACCACAGGAACATTTTGCAAGGCTTCCATAACATCAATGTTTTGGACACCCAAAGAGTAGAGCTGAATAGAAGGAGTTTGCCTTGGAGAATAGACTATGTGGCCTTCAGGAATTTTTAGAGAAACCGAGTGTTCGGCACAATCAATCACAGCGTCATTTGCTTTCAACCAGTCCATGCCCAATATGACATCAATATTTGACTTGCCAAGAACAAAAAGGGAAGCCAGAAATGAAGAACCACCAATTAGAATTTGATTGCCATGACTAATCTTGGAAGATGCCATAGTTGCTCCGGGCGAGAGAACCATTAAACATTTAGGGAGAGCATCCATAGACAACCCATTCTCATCAGCAAAACTTGTAGAGACAAAAGAATGCGATGCACCATAATCAAATAAAACTCGTGTAGGGACTAAGTTAACGGGAAGCGTACCCATCACAACTCCAGGTGCATGTTCAGCTTGAACCATGTTGATGTTGCTGGCGCGAGCAACAGTGGAACCGGGCTTAGTGTTGATGTTGAGAGCCCATGGTGCAGGTGCGCGAGGAGCAATTGTCGAAGCAGGTCTTGGAGGTGGAGGAGGAAGAGCTTTCTTGTTCATAGGACAGTTCCACTTCTGGTGTCCAGTGTTCCCTTAAGTGTAGCAAGCATCAAACGGATGCGGAGCAGAATAGCCAGGGACTCCACCATACGGTGCTCTAGGGTAGTTGTGGTTGTAGCCCCTAGGAGCAGCGTTGAAGGAGTTTGGTGGCCTTGTCGAGTAGTTTGAGGGTCTTGGCGGAGCAGGGAGCGATGGTGTGGTATTAGGAACCCACACACGACGCTTAGAAGGAGTTGCCATTGCCGAAGAACCAGTTGTGTCCCGACTGTGTTTCTTGGAATCATCATATGCCTGTTTGCTTGCCTCCTCTTGAAGAGCTGCTTGCTGAAGCTTGAGCAATGAGCCTGGAGTGGTATGAGTGAGAGCATATTTGATCGAAGCATTTAGCCCTTGACGGAACCTCTTCTGTCTTTTCTTATCATCAGAGACCTCATCACCCCCATAGCGAGATAAGTTTGCAAAGTTTTTGATGTAGGTGTTGACATTGTCATTGCCTTGCTTAAGATTCAAGAACACCTCCTTCATGCGTTCCATGATAATTTCAGGCAGGTACTGCTCCTTGAAAGCATCACTGAATTGCCCCCATGTTGGCTGACATCCAGGAGGGCTTGCTCTCAGATAGCTCTCCCACCAAAGAGCGGCTTCCCCATGCAGAAGGTGAGTAGTGCACTTGACCTTGTCGTGCTCAGCAACATCTGCGGTATCCAGTAACCTCGTGATCTCCCGGAGCCAATCGTCGGCATCCAGCGGCTCGGCGGTCACCTCGAAGTGCCGTGGGGCGAACTTCAGAAAGGCCTTCAAGCTGCCACGCTGGGGAGGTGGTGGAGGTGGTACGAACTCATTCCTCCTAACGCTCTCCTCGAATCTCTACTGGTTTTGCTGCATAGCTCCCAGAGTATTCGCCAAACTGACAAGCGCAGCACCCAGCTCTGGCAAACCCGGGACATCATCATTGTGGCGAGGCATCCTGTTATTGATGGAAAAACTTGTGTTAGTACCATAATGGAGAATTATTAATAATCCAAAATAGCACTAAAACAGAATTAACCAAGATTAAAGGATACAATTTACTAAGATGATATTAAAATATCAAGCAAAGTTCATAGCACCTAGAAGATAGTTAGCATATCGCACACGACTGAAAAGGAGTGTGGAACACAAATCTACCATAGAAAAAATTTCCACAAATTTCGGCATCAAAATACCAACTAGATGTGCAAAACCACTTAATAGTTAGAGCTTAGCAGCTTCACCCATTCAATGTACAAGAGCGAATGATAAAAGTAGTGGTATGGTCATGACTCCATCCCGCACTCAAAGCATTACTTCACACAAGAATAGGAAAAATGCGCAACCCAAATCTTATCCTTCTTACGAACAACTGAAAGAGATATCGATACAGAACGAAGACCCCTAACTAGAATGCGTCGGTTACCAAGAGTAAGACAAAACGAACGGTTTACAAAGAATCGGATAGATCGCATCGGTTTACACAAAGCCTGTCGGTATGAAATGTACTAACAGTTGATAACCAAAGGCATATTGCGACAACAAGGTTGGATGCAACAGATAGACAAAGAATTACACACACATCCTATGGTACTACGGAAGCCCAAACACGTGAATCCTAGTTTGAATTTTTAGAAGAGGATAGACAAACATTACACTTCCTTACCAGAAAAGGGTGGGTGGGTGGGTAAGAAGAAAAATGGAAGCAGTCCTACTCTCACGTTTAGTTTTTCCCTAGTATACATAGCTATCAAAATATATTCTAGACTAACAACGACCATCTTGGCTGAGACCTTGAAGGGCGGAAAGGTGCTGATACCAATTGTAATACCTCGGACATTATGCTCTAAGTTCAAGCCTGGACAAACCAAAAGTGGACAAGGGATTCTACTGCCGAAGCCCAAGGCCACCCATGTGTAGCCCCGTCAAAGCGGAGCAGGGCATGGTACCGGCCTGCCCCTTATCCACTTTCAAGAACATCGGGACAAGACCGAGCAACGTAAGCGACAGGTAACACGACCACGACATACACAAATGAGCATGTATGTCTGCGACTTACAATGGACATTAGAGTCACACCATCTAAAAGAAATAAAAATATTGCAACACCATACGGCAAGATCCAAATATCCTAGATAGATATAATAGTTTAGGATACCTCCTCATACATCACACACCAGAGTATCAAGCGGAAGCGGAATACAAGATCCGAGTACGGATAAGAAGCAAATCGGCATAAGATGCCACAGAACTAAGCACATCCCGCCCACAGATCTCACGGATCTCCAACCCCAGAATCTCTTCACCGGATAGTCGTTGCCACCATCATCCGTCTCCTCAACCTAGTAACCTTCTTAAGAGTATACCTATCCATCTGAACCAAATATTTATCCTGTGAGACCCTAGGGGTACTCAGCAAGTCTTAATGCAGCTAAAAGGAACAACCTGGGGGTGACGCAATTGCAGCAAAAGATAATATCTACAAAGAGATATGGAGACTCACTACACATCCGCCGAACAGAGATGGATGTACGCCTGCTATTTAATAGCAACAGTTATATAAACAACATAAATAACCTCACTCGTCCTCCTTCTCGCTTACCGACGAGTAGGCGGAAGAACAACCCATCCGTTAGCAATTTTATTAACCATTCCATGAGTGTTGTACTAATAACTAGTCATGTTTTAGCTAGATTAAAGGCGATACTTTAGTTATGCTTGTCTGTAATCGAGAAACTGTGCTCCAAGTCATCCATAACCGCGGATACGGCTTTTAGAAAGATTTACCCTGCAGGGGTGCACACATAGCAACACACACACGATCAACCTCGGGAAGAACCAAATAAAACACAACGAGGCCTCACGACAAAGCATTCACAGGATTCATAAATTATTTCAGGGGGCCACCCCATTATGCTACCCGCAACGAAGTTAGCCGGCTCCGAGACGGACCCAAGGTTTGCGCCAATGGCTATAAACAACTGGGAACCCGAAAGTGTGACTGGGCTTGTCGATACCGCGAAAACACTCCGCAATTCTTAAATAGTATAGGTGCTCCACGCACAATCGTAAGTAAAACAGTAAAGCATGGCATAAGTACATGATAGTAATAAAGCCCCAAACTAGTTTGTGGCCCCAAGAAATAAAGTGTGAATCAAGCTCAGGTAAAGGGGGATTCATAGGGTCTCCCGTATGTGGATAGTGCGAATATTCAAGGAACAGGAATCAAGTACTCGGGGTCCTACGGGACACAAGTGAGCTTAAAGAACCAAATAACAGATAATGCCCATCGATGCCTCTTTCATTAGTTCTCTACTCAGATTAAGTTGTTTAGGTACCTCATTATCCAAGGACTCGCACAAACCCTACACATGCAATTCTACGACTCGCATGGTTCAAACAACTCCTGCAGTAATGGCTCATGGGATGGAGGTACAAGCTTCGGTGGGGTTTAAAAGTAAAGGCTATGCAATACTTGGGATTCAATTTAATGCAATCGCAACTCAATGATGCAAGAGTAAGATAAAAGCATAGGTACTATATGTATGCAAGCATGAGGAATTGCTTGCCTGACAGTTCTGTTGCCGAATAGGAAGGATCCGGGTAATATTCCTAAGGCTCATGGTATTCTTCTTGCTCAGTGTCTATCCGAATAAAAACCAAACACACAAGAGGCCGAAATGAATACATTGCACAATCATATAAATAATATGCAATAAGCAAACAAGTATGCCATGATGGAATGATGCACACTTTACATGGCATGGCATAGCATGGCATGGGTGAGGTGTGGGGTACAAGAACGAAGCATTTGATTAAGTTGTTAGTCATGTTTTGCTCCCATAAACATTGTTGTATCCTTAGTATTTATATGATGCATGCTTCAATTCATATCTTTGAATGCATAATCAGAACGGATTCGTCACGCTGATCGATTTAGACATATTATTTACCAAATTTGGAACTACGGAATTAAAGTTATGGATATACTAAGAAAATGACATTTATTAGCTTTAAAACAAATTCAGACTTTTATTTGCCCAGAAATTATTTTAGATGGCATATTATTAATCCTTATATTTTTTTCTGATCAGAAAACATATATAAGTTATTTTCAAAGAAGTTGTTGTTTAGAAGATACAAAGTAAAACAGATTTGTATAAATAACTCAAAGGGGAAAAGGAATGGACAGAGGGGAAAAACAAATGGGCTGGACCTGATGTACTAGGCCGCGGTGGAGTGTTTCTGGACATGCAAAACTGGGAGTAGATATAAGTGCACGTACCCAAAAATATGGGGATTTCAAAATTGCTCAGGCTGAGATTTGAACTTGAGATCGATTGGTGTAGAAATTAGGGCTAGCCAGTAGGGTAGTTGCCTATTGTTGTACGAAAGGAAACTCAGGTTTTTTTCAACATGCACTGGGACGCTGCTGGAATGTTAATTGATGAATAGAAGCAGACCGTTGTTGTCCTTCAGAGGTGGCACTGGCGCACGCGCGGCGGACAGACAAAAATGGCAAAAGTTGAAGGAATTTTTGAGGAAACTAGCAAAAGTGTCCGTGCGTTATACCGAGAAGACTAATCCAGTTCGCACGAAGAAGTTATTATGTCATCACGACACCAATCTCGAGCTGGATATTTTTCTTATCTTGGCAGAACATATTCACACCGGTCACAGAACTATGTTGCAACTTAGAAATTATAGAAAACACCCACATAGGTTGCTACAGGATTGAAAATATGCACAAAGTAATTTCTCGTTGATAGGAATGTCGCGAAATAAGTGACTCAACTTTTTTTAGATATTTATTATGTATCTATATACTAAGATATGACTATATACATATGTATCTAGACAAAGTTGAGTCACTTATTTTGAGACAAATGGAGTGCGTGTACACAACTGCCCTGCTATGGCCCTTAGAAAAGAAGATGACATCTACATGGGTGCATTGTAACTTCTCGCATATACAAATACTTATAAAGAATTAAGAGTAAGATGTGTAAATGAAATATTGCTTGTGAAAAAAGCATTAGGGAAACAGAACCTTGCAAGCTATCATTTATTTCTCTAGGTGCGATTCTAAAAGCAAGATAAACTAACATAAATATATGACACCTACCACAAACAAATGTAGAAAGGAGCATAACGCTCAGTTTTGGAGGTCCAGTAAGCTGGACATAGGTGGCGTTGCCGAGTTGATTCCGCATAAACAGAGTGGTCAAATCTGGATGCGGATGGGTTGTGGTGGCATTGTCCATCACTCATCAGAATGGACTTTCGAGTACCAAACCTGTATCCAAATCAAACAGTCTGATGGCGATGGGGCTGTCCTCGTTGGTTCTGAAACTGAGATTGAAAACAGAGTATCCGGGGGTCCGATTCACGTGCACAGGACGAAAGAAGCCCACAAATCGAATTGAGCCAGTGCCATCGCCCGAGCAGATCGAATTGAGGTTGCACCCATTCCGGGCGAGATCTCCATCACCTGAACCTCCTTCTTGGATTTCGAACCAGCACATCACCATGGAGGAGAGGAAAACACGAATCCAAGGGGAAAATCACAGCTCTGGAGAAAACGCAGAAATCAAAGGGGGAAATCAAGAAGTCAGGATGGATCGAGCACCCTCCCGACTGACCCAGCACCGAGGTCACCTTGACCCGGAGGCCGCCAGGCAGACAACGGTAGTTTGGTATAGGAACCTGCCGACGGTGGTTGTCGTGTAATCTGCATGGACATTGATGTGTTCTACTCATAGGGAGGAGATTCCCCTTGCCTCGACTCGTCAGCTACAGGGTTCGTTTCATGCAGGTCAGCACGGCTTCACGCAGGAAAGTGCACGACTCGAAGCAGGGAAGTGGACGGGCGCCGCCGGGGAAGAGAGAGAGTAGGAATGGTGGCTACCTATATGGGCGGAGGAAGGAGACGTGTGGTGTCTATTCTCCTCGCCTGAACGACAGATTCAGCCATGATAAAAACTTAACGGAGCGACGATCGACCTAGAGCTGCCATTTATGAAGGCGTACGGACGGACGGTTGAAGGCGTAAAGGAACAGACCGAGAAAGAAGCACTACTTCCTTTATTATTAGGTAATAGAAAAGGGCTTGACCTTACGCTGATGGAACAGGGAACCACGGAAGGGCGCTGCTATTTGTGTAAGGAGGCAGGCACGCGACAAGCTGTACTGAAGCATCTGCTGAAGAACACGCACCCGCACAGACTGACGACAATGACAGTCTGCAGTGAAATTCAACAATCTTCGACAGACGGTTACGAGCGACTCTGGGCACTAAATTGAGTGTAGTTTGGTGTGTTTGAAAGCTGGAACAACCAGCTACAACAGAGAGTGAACATAGTCGGCAGAGTGATGCTGTGTCGGAGGTGGCCTTGGTCGGATTTTTGGTTTCTGACGAAACTAAAGAATAGCAGGGATGCAATCCTGAATTCAGAGACGATGCGCGCGTGGTGCCGTACATAGCTGATAGTACATGCAAGGAGGTCAACCAAAAGTGATTGGGCAAAACTAGCTAGCTCAAACGCCATGTGCTCTAAACAGAAGTGTCACGGAGCAGGGAAAAATAGCAGCAGCGGCCTGGCCATGGCGATCAGGCTATGCGGGAGAGGATGCAGAGGGAAGAGATGAGGGAGGGAATCGGAAGCTGAGCTCACCCTGGGGATACCGGTGACCTTGGCCTGGATGGAGGGTCACGGATGATGGTGACGGCGGCGCCCTGGGATGCTCTTGTCGGGCTCGACAGAAACAAAGGCGGGGAGGCGGCTACAGGTAGCTTCGGCTCCTTGAAGAAGAAACTGGCGGCGCTTGAAGGATAGGGTTTGAAGGAGCCTCCTCGGCCAGAGATAAGGAGGGTGGGGCGCTGGTGCAGTGTGACGAGGATGACAGCGTCGAACGGCGACCTGCCCCGTTCCCTCTGCCCCTCCTCTACTTCGAACAGAAAACTGATGGGGAAGAGACACACTGACGGGAGGCTTCAGAGGGGTATGGCCGGTGTCCGCTTGGCCCAGCCTAGAGGAAGGAGGAGAAGTGGCAGGCCCCTGGTGGGCTGGAACTGCTGTTGGGGGTGCATCGTCAGGTGGGGTGCAGCCAGGTAAGTCACTCTCTGCTCAAAAACGCTAGTTGCTGCTTGCTTGAGTTAACTGAAGATTGTTATTGCTGCACTTGCATGAATTTTATCTAGAATTCGAAAAATAAGGCCAGGTTTTGAAGAACGGTTGAACATAATAAGCAGGAACAGTTTTTTTTAGGAGGCCCGAAAATAAAAATAGCAGCACAACCTTGTTATGCAGATCTAGGACAGATACAAAAGGATAAGAAAGAGAGGAAGGATACATCATGTGATTGGAAGATAGCCAAAGAAAGAATGCTAGCAGACTTATGCGTTGTTCTCATTGATACGGGAAAACTTAATGGCTCAAGAGAGATTGAGAGGAAAAGAACCCACATATGAAAACAAGATTAAAGTGGGAGTGCCAAAAACACGTGAGCAAGAATAGATATAGGAGAAAGGTTCAAAAGATTCCATATATTTCAAATGGGCATGGGTTCGAACCCACAAAGCAAAATAAAAGGAACCCACTTGACAACATATGGTAGATTTTGAGATTTGATCATACAGCCACAATGAGACCACAAGATAGAGATAGAAAGGATTTAAAAGACAATGCCCCCAACTCAACTTGGGCATCAGGCTAAATGCATATGAGATAAGAACCAATTAAAAGGGGTTTTATATGATACTCAAATGCAAGGTGGCATGGTGACATGAGCAAGATATAATGATGATGTAACCATTCATATAGGAAGTGTCATTTTATTATTAAACCATGTAGCATTACAGATGTTAAACAGATGGGATGCTACACTAGCCTTGGTTTTCCATGTAGATATGAACTAAGCAAACCTAACCCACCAGGAAAATACATTAGTCAACCCTCGTACGGAGAATGCTATGGGGGTAGACTTATGGTTTCCTCCAATTAGGGTTTCGTCAGAAAAGGACCGTCCGAGCGCCGGGATGGCACGAGAACATGCATGTGTCCCTAGCATACATGCACATGTGTGTAGGATTGTTCCAGAATGGAAAATCTAGCTAGGGGGTGTGACAGTCTACAACGCATTAGATAACACTTAGAGAGGTGTGCTAGACGTGCAGGAGGAAACTCCTGCAGTGGTTCAAACAAAGTGAAATCTGTGGAACCTTGGGCCTAGCCTTGGTTTTCCATGTAGCTATGACCTAAGAAAACCTAACCCACTAGGAAACTACATTAGTCAACCCTCGTACGGAGAATGCTACGGGGGTAGACTCTCGAGGCCCTCGGATTAGGGTTTCGTTGGAAAAGGACCGTCCGCTGGGATCGCACGAGAACACACGTGTGGCCCTAGCATACATGCATTAGTCTAGTGGATTGCTATGGGGTGGAAAACCTAGCTAGGGGGTGTGACCGTCTACGATGCATGCGATAACACTTAGAGATGTGTGATGGACGTGTTGTAGGAAACTCCTGCTGCGGTTTAAACAGAGTGAAACCGGTGGAGCCTTGGGCCTAGCCTTGGTTTTTCATGTAGATATGACCTAATAAAACCTAAACCACCAGGAAAGAACATTGGTAATCCCTCGAACGGAGAATGCTACGGGGGTAGACTTGCGGGGCCCTCAGATCAGGGTTTCGTTGGAAAAGGAATGTCCGACCACCGGAATGGCACGAGAACACGCGAGTGGCCTTAGCATACATGCACAGGTGTGGTGGATTGCTCCGGGACAGAAAACCTAGCTAGGGGGTGTGAGTGTCTACGACGCATGCGATAACACTTAGAGAGGTGTGCTAGACATGCAGGAGGAAACTCCCGCTGCGGGTCAAATATAGTGAAACCGGTGGAACCTTGGGACTAGCCTTGGTTTTCCATGTAGATATGAATTAGTCAAACCTAATCCACCAGGAAAGTACATTAGTCAACCCTCGTAAGGAGAATGCTACGGGGCTAGACCCTCGGGGCCCTCGGATTAGGGTTTCGTCGGAAAAGGACCATCTGAGCGCTAGGATGGCACAAGAACATGCGTGTGGCCCTAGCATACATGCACAAGTGTGGTGGATTGCTCCGGGATGGAAAACCTAGCTAGGGGTGTGACCGTCTATGGCGCATGCAATAAACCTTAGAGAGGTGTGTTGGACGTGTAGTAGGAAACTCCCGCTATGGTTCAAATAGAGTGAAACTGGTGGATCCTTGGGCCTAGCCTTGGTTTTCCATGAGGCTATGACCTAAGAAAACCTAAACCACCAGGAAAGAACATTGGCAATCCGTCAAACGGAGAATGCTATGGGGGTAGACCCTCGGGGTCCTCGAATTAGGTTTTTGTCGTAAAAGGACCGTCCGAGCGCCGGGATGGCATGATAACACACGTGTGTACCTAGCATACATGCAAAAGTTTGGTGGATTTCTCCAGGATGGAAAACCTAGCTAGGGGGTGTGACCGTCCATGGCGCATGCGATAACACTTAGAGAGGTGTGATGGACATGCTGTCGGAAACTCCCGCTGCGGTTCGAACATAGTGAAACCGGTAGAGCCTTAGGCCTAGCCTTGGTTTTCAATTAGCTATGACCTAATCAAACCTAAACCACCAGGAATGAACATTGGCAATCCCTCGAACGGAGAATGCTATGGGGTAGACCCTCGGATTAGGGTTTCGATAAAAAAGGACCGTCCGACCGTCGAGATGGCACGAGAACATGTGTGTGGCCCTAGCATACATGCACAGGTGTGGTGGATTGATCTAGGATGGAAAATGACGGGTTCGTAGCATGGAAAACAAAAAAATTCTACCGCAAGAACGAACAAAACCCAGATCTAATCTAGATAAAAGCCAAGATCTAATCTATTAGACATGAGCAACGAGATAGATAGGAACTAACCCTCGTAGATCCGAAAGCGTTAACGAGATTAGATCTCGTGGTTGATGTAGTCGATCACTTGCCGATCTCAAGATCGTGTGGACGATCCTTCCGGCGCCATGTTCCGGCAGCGCTTCCGCAGTCGGTCAAGTGGACGATCCTTCCGGCGCCGCGTTTCGACAGCGCTTCCGTAGTCGATCACACGTGCGGAGTCGATGCAGACCTTCCTCTCCCCGTTCCAGCGAGCAGCCGAGGTAGTAGATCTTCTCCACGGAATCCCAGCAGCACGACGGCGTGGTGGTGGTGGTGGAGTAGAGAATTCTACAGGGCTTCGCCTATGCCTGTGCAGAAGAAAGGTGGAGGAGAGAGGCGGCATAGATTGGGAGTTGTGAGAGAGGGCTAGGAGGGGGCGCCCCTGCCCTTCTATTTAAGGGGGGGAGGGCGCGCCTGGGGAGGGGGAGTCCTTGTAGGACTCCCCTCCTATGGCCGGCGGTGGGAAGGGGGGAGGACTCCTCCTCCCCCACGAATCCGTGTCTTGCCCCACCAGGACTCCTTTGATCCTTTCTTGGTTTTCAAGCAAACTCCAAGAAATCCTCTAGAACCTTCCAGAACATTCCGAAACCTTCTAGAATCTCCATACAAACACTCCGGAACATTTCCTAACTTAGAAAATGATTCCCAATATATGAATCTTATTCTCCGGACAATTCCGGATCTCCTCGTGATGTCCCAGATCCATTCCGAGACTCCGAACAACATTCGGTCTCCAACGCACATTCCATATCTACTTAAAACAACTTCGAACCTTAAGTGTGTCACCCTACGGTTCGTGAATATGTAGACATGACAGAGACACATCTCCTATCAATAACCATCAGCAGGACCTGGAGATCCATAATGGCTCCCACATACTCAACGATGACTTTGTGATCGATTGAACCATTTACATACGAAACCAATTCCCTTTGTCACGCGATACTATACTTATCCGAGGTTTGATCGTCGGTATCTCCATACCTAGTTCTACCTCATTACTGATAAGTACTCTTTACTCGTTCCGTGATATGTCATCCCTTGTGACCTAGTCACATGCTTGCAAGCTAACTAGATGACATTCCACCGAGAGGGCCCAGAGCATATCTATCCGTCATATGGATGGACAAATCCCAATCTTGGTTCATGCGCTTCAACACATACTTTCAGAATACCCAATGACACCTTTATGACCACCCAGTTACGAAGCGGTGTTTGATGTCATCAAAGTATCCATCTGGTGATGGTGATTAACATAACCTCATGGTCGAAGGATTAGGTTACTATGTATTTTAAAGCTTATAGCAAACGAACTTAATGACTTGATCTTATGCTATGCTTACTACGGGTGTTTGTCCATCACATCATTCTCCTAATGATATGACCTTGTGATTAACGACATCCAATGTCCATGATGAGGAAACCATGATCATCCATTAATCAACAAGCTAGTTTAACAAGAGGCTTACTAGGGACTCTTCTATGTTTACAAAACACACAAGTATTAATGTTTCCGTTTAATACAATTATAGCATGGGATGTAAACATTTATCATAAACATAAAGATATAATAATAACCACTTTTATTATTGCCTCTTGGGCATATCTCCAACAGTCTCCCACTTGCACTAGAGTCAATAATCTAGTTAAAAACTTGTGCATTCAACACCTATGGCTTTCTGGTGTTGTATAGACACTATTTCTAGTGGTAAACATAATCTTCGGATCTGACACTTCCAGGTCCGTGTGTATTTGCATGTCCTTGCGTCTCTACGCATTACTCATTCTCCAGTGAGATGGCATTGTATAAATTTTGTCCTTTGGTGAGACCTTTAGTTCCTTCGGCTCAAAATATGTTGATATTATAGTCACACAATATATCTTCATAGTATTAGCCCACTTTGAACCACACCTAGTTTGATAACAAACTACTTAACACAAATGCCCTCCTTTACTGCTATTATAGCAGTTTATATACTTAGCCTTTTGTTGTAGTATCCGTCACAATGTCTCAATTTTGGAACTCATCCAAATCCATCATGGAACATCCTTTCCATTACATTGTGCTGTCCATAGTCTAATAGAGATAAATTTAATTTGTATCTTGTGACAAAACTAGTATCAATGTAACACTTTACAATGATCTACCTTTAACTATTTGTCACTTATACATGGTATATTCTTAGTTCTTTCAAAGCTCATAAGAATATCTTTACTATTGTCAAATGATCATCTTATGAATCATTCTGGTATATGCTCATAACATTTAGAGCATAGGACATATCTGGATGTGTACATCTCAAAGAATGATTGATCAAAATATTCTTGTGATTTCACCAAGTGTCGAAACACTTGAATCTCGTGTCAACACACTCGAATCTTGGTTCAGTCCTTTCCGTGCGTTAAGAACCATTCTTGTTGTTTCCATATTGAAATCATTCAACATCTTATCTATGTACATTTGGCAAAACCATATTAGCGCCTCAATCTATCCATATAGACATTGATGCCTAATTCTTGGGTTATGCCTAAGTCTGTCATCGAAATCAAATTCTTAACCTGTGTCAAATAAAATATACATCATTTCTAATCAACAATATGTCTTTCACATAATGTATTAGAAATATGTCTTAGCGCTCCCACTTAATTTCTTGCAAAAATGCAAGCATCTTCATCGTCTCTGAAGATTCCAACTCCGCGATGCTCACTTCAACCATTGAAGTTTTGCATACTCTTCTAGCATCCTTTGAATTAACAAAACCCTTTGGATCGTGTCATGTACACGTCCTAGGTAACCATTCTATTAGAAGAACTTGTTTTGTTTGTTCAACTACCATATACCAAAATATATGTAGTGGTTGCTACATTAATCCGTCCAGACTAAATATCGCTATGAAAGATCAAATCTTATCATAGTCAATTCCTTGAACATTGTCGTAAACTTCTTTCTGACATGTCGACTATTTCATAGATGTTAAACATCCATGTCTTATTTCTTTATAAATCCAAACACGACCGATAGGCTTCACGCCTTTCCGGAGGGTCTTCAAAGCTCAGAAACTTGATTTCTCGTGTATGGATGCTATCACGGATTCCATGACTTCTAGTCTTTTTATGGAGTCAGGGCCCATTATCGCTTCTTTGCATGTAGTCGGTTCATCATTGTCAAAACAATAACGACTTGCTTATCAAATCTTACTATTTGATTCTTACCGACCCACATGGTTCTATAGGAACTTTAATCTCCGAGATCACACCTTTTGTAATCACGAGAGCCATGAGCATTGTGGCCGCCACCGGGACACTTTCCGGCGCTGCGCTACTTAGCACATATAGCTAAGGTTCAACAACCTTATCAAAGTTCTATTGTCCTCCCACTTAACTTTTCACGAAAAATTCCTTCTCAAGAAACTTGACGTTCCAAGTAACAAACTCTTTTGTCCTTGGTGTTATGGAGAAATTCCCAACAAATTCTTTGGAATAACCTACAAAGACGTGCTTATCCGACTTTGGTTGTAAACATTTTACTTATGCATAACATAACAAAATTTAAGAAAAGACAATTCGGGTTTTATCCCAAACCATGTCTTATATGGTGTCATTTCAATGGATCATGCTGGAGCTCTTTTCAGTGTAAAAGCGGTAGTCACTAAAGCTTTAATCTTTAAAATATAATGGCAGTTTTATAATTGACACCTTTGATCTTACCATGTAAAACAAGGTTTCATTACATATCTCGAACACTCCATATTCCTATGGTGTTTTGGGAAATGCAAATCCATGGAACGATTCCTCAAATCTTAGGTGTTTTGCTAAACTTGTAACTCAAACATCTTTCTTGATGATCCAATCATAAACTCTTTTATTTTCTTGTTACAATGATTTTCCACTTCATCTTGAAAGTCTTTGAACATTTTTCAAATGTTTCATACTTCTTCCTTATTGAGTAAGTATATACATATACTCACTCAAATCTTCGGAGAAAGCATATGAACTTGAAATCCATCGCCCATGAATACACATAATGGACTATATACATCAATATGTACAAATTCCAATCAGTTAGTCGTCCGTTCCTCTTTTGGCCTACGAACGGAGTTTTAATTATCTCCTGGAAAGTATCATAAGCGTCATTTGATCCAAATCAAAGACTCCAAAAATCCATCAACATAGAGTTTCTTCATATATCCTTTCAATATAATTTAAACGGCGATGTCACTTCGCAAGTGATCTTTCAATCATTTGTCTTGCGACATTTTAGCATTAGTTTTATGGTCGTTATTTCTCCTACGAGACTTGTATATCATCCATCTATTATGGAATACGGTAATTATTTGAACAACCTTTTGTCGTCATAATACCTGATCAAAATAACAATTATTGAAACAAATCTTGAAGGCAAGCTTTGATGTTAATGAGCAACACAACAACCCTTTGTTTGTTTTCGATGAACATCATCACATATTCTCTTGCTAGTTACTTAGGCCATTGTAGTTCATGAATTGTGTTGTCCTGTATGACACTTCATACCAACCAATTCGGTATCCAATACCGCAGAACCACATTGTTTAACAACCCAGGAATACAGCCATAACATGTATCTTCTATATGCCTAAGTTAAACATCTCCAACCTTTTATTTTCTGCCAAATATTTTATAGACTCTCTTTCAGCAATTCCTTTTCTTTTAAAAGAATCTATCAATATCAATAGTGGTGTCATCAACATGACACATGGTACAAAGCGTATATAGTCAACTACTAATACCTTTGGACTTGCACTTTGAGGTGGATCACCATCATCAAATGTTTGGTGTTCTTTCAAAAATCAATTCTTTAGTAATCTTTTAGTGTAGTAAACATTTTACTTACATCTTCTATTCATCCTTATCATGACAACTTTCATGATCAAGCTGCTATAGCTTATAAAGGTGAATTGCGAGTATAATGTTTCTTTTTCAAAACCTTTGGAGGATTAGGACGACTAGCGTCTCCAACCTTCACAAATTCTCATCAAATATGAGGACGTATACTCTATCATGTTGTAACCAACACATTGTTTTAGATATTGCAATACCTTTCACATATGATGGTTTCTGAAACATTGCTTTCAGCTCTTAGATAAACTTGATATTAAAAACAATCTTTTGAGTATCAAGAATCATGGAGGCAAAAACATGATACATTAGATACTAACACTGGAATTGTTACTCTTGTTTTAATACTATTTATTAAACTTCACAGAGTAAACAGAGTTTGCTGAAAGTTTGCAACATGACTTTTAAACTTTAGATTGACACTCAAAAACAATACGATACCAGTTCGTAAAGCAAATATCCAGAATTTCTATAGTTCCACTATCTCAACTATAACTAAGCGTAAGGTGGTGAACGGATGCCAATGACTACAACAAACTTATGCAAATTCACTTTGATTGTGTTTATGATAAATTGAGTTCTACTAATCCAAATTACAAATGAACTCCCACTCAAAACAACATCCCTCGAGTTGTTTTAGTGATTACATGAACCAAATCCACTACACCAAGTCCGATCATCACGTGAGATGATGTAGCTTTAAAGGCGAACAATCAACATGTTCATCATATCATCCATATGACTCATGCTTTACCTTTCGGTATTCCGTGTTCCGAGACCATGTCTGTACATGCTAGGCTCGTCAAGGTTAACCTTAGTTTCCGCATGTGCAAATATGGCCTGCACCCGTTGTATGCACACGTAGAATCTATCACATCCGATCATCACGAGATGCTTCGAAACGACGAGTCTTAGCAACGGTGCCAACTAAGGACGAACACTTTATTACTTGATATTTAGTGAGAGGGATCATCTTATAATGCTACCGTCGCGATCTAAGCAATACAAGATTCATAAAGGATTAACATCACAGGAAATTCATAATAAGTGTGATGTGATATGGCCCTTTCTTCTTGCGCCTTTGATCTCCATCTCCAAAGCACGAACATGATCTCCATCATCACCAACATTGCGTCAAGGTCAGTGGCGCCGCTTCATGGTTGTCCATCATCACTAGTAACTATTACAACTACTTGGAATAAAGCTATTACAAGATGAATAGACACGCAGGTCTTAACAGATTAAAAGACAACCATTAGGCTCCTGCCGGTTGCCATATTACAACAAGGATCATTGCATACATCAAATATAATCATAATCACATGATGGCCATATCACATCACAAAACCCCTGCAAAAACAAGTTAGACGCCTCTAATTTTCTTTGCAAGTTTTACGTGGTTTGGGGCTTTCGCATAAGACCGATCTTACCTACGAACAAGAACCACAACGTTGATACAAGTGTTGTCAAGATGCTCATTGTAAATTGAATCTTAACTATGGTGGGAGAGACAGACACCCGCAAGGCCACTTGTGCAAAGCAAGTTGCACGTCAAGCGTGGAGCAAGTCTCATGTGCGATGACATGTAATGTTAGCCCGAGCCGCTTCATCCCACCATGCCGCAAGATGCAAAGTACACGCTAAGACACCGACAACAAAAGCATCAACGCCCACAAAAACATTGTGTTCTACTCGTGCAACAGATCTACGCATAGATACGGCTCTGATACCACTGATGGGTTCGTAGCATGGAAAACAAAAAATTTCTACCGCAAGAACGAACAAAACCCAGATCTAATCTAGATAAAAGCCAAGATCTAATCTATTAGACATGAGCAACGAGATAGATAGGAACTAACCCTCATAGATCCAAAAGCGTTAACGAGATTAGATCTCGTGGTTGATGTAGTCGATCACTTGCTGATCTCAAGA
Organism: Avena eriantha; assembly: GCA_910589775.1. Taxonomy (NCBI): domain Eukaryota; kingdom Viridiplantae; phylum Streptophyta; class Magnoliopsida; order Poales; family Poaceae; genus Avena; species Avena eriantha. The sequence goes on from OU342742.1 coordinate 261,859,172, forward strand.
TCGTGTGGACGATCCTTCCGGCGTCGCGTTCCGGCAGCGCTTCCGCAGTCGGTCAAGTGGACGATCCTTCCAGCGCCGTGTTTCGGCAGCGCTTCCGCAGTCGGTCACACGTGCGGAGTCGAAGCAGACCTTCCTCTCCCCGTTCCAGCGAGCAGCGGAGGTAGTAGATCTTCTCCACAGAATCCCAGCAGCATGACGGCGTGGTGGTGGTGGTGGAGCAGAGAATTCTGCAGGGCTTCGCCTATGCCTGTGCAGAAGAAAGGTGGAGGAGAGAGGCGGCAGAGATTGGGAGTTGTGAGAGAGGGCTAGGAGGGGGGCGCCCCTGCCCTTCTATTTAAGGGGGGGGAGGGCGCGCCTGGGGAGGGGGAGTCCTTGTAGGACTCTCCTCCTATGGCCGGCGATGGGAAGGGGGGAGGAGTCCTCCTCCCCCACGAATCCGTGTCTTGCCCCACCAGGACTCCTTTGATCCTTTCTTGGTTTTCAAGCAAACTCCAAGAAATCCTCTAGAACCTTCCAGAACATTTCAAAACCTTCTAGAATCTCCATACAAACTCTCTGGAACATTTCCTAACTTAGAAAATGATCCCCAATATATGAATCTTATTCTCCGGACAATTCCGGATCTCCTCGTGATGTCCCAGATCCATTCCGAGACTCCGAACAACATTCGGTCTCCAACGCATATTCCATATCTACTTAAAACAACTTCGAACCTTAAGTGTGTCACCCTACGGTTCGTGAATATGCAGACATGACAGAGACACATCTCCTATCAATAACCATCAGCGGGATCTGGAGATCCATAACGGCTCCCACATACTCAACGATGACTTTGTGATCGATAGAACCATTAACATACGAAACCAATTCCCTTTGTCACGCGATACTATACTTATCCGAGGTTTGATCGTCGGTATCTCCATACCTAGTTCTACCCGTTACTGATAAGTACTCTTTACTCGTTCCGTGATGTGTCATCCCTTGTGACCTAGTCACATGCTTGCAAGCTAACTAGATGACATTCCACCGAGAGGGCCCAGAGCATATCTATCCATCATATGGATGGACAAATCCCAATCTTGGTTCACGCGCTTCAACACATACTTTCAGAATACCCAATGACACCTTTATGACCACCCAGTTACGAAGCGGTGTTTGATGTCATCAAAGTATCCATCCGGTGATGGTGATTAACATAACCTCATGGTCGAAGGATTAGGTTACTATGCTTTTGAAAGCTTATAGCAATACGAACTTAATGACTTGATCTTTATGCTACGCTTACTATGGGTGTGTGTCCATTACATCATTCTCCTAATGATATAACCTTGTTATTAATCACATCCATTGTCCATGATCAGGAAACCATGATCATCAATTAATCAACAAGCTAGTTCAACAAGAGGCTTACTAGGGACTCTTTTATGTTTACAAAACACACATGTATTAGTGTTTCCTAATAATACAATTTTAGCATGGGATGTAAACATTTATCATAAACATAAAGATATAATAATAACCACTTTTATTATTGCCTCTTGGGCATATCTCCAACAGTCTCCCACTTGCACTAGAGTCAATAATCTAGTTAAAAACTTGTGCATTCAACACCTATGGCTTTCTGGTGTTGTATAGACACTATTGCTACTGGTAAACATAATCTTCGGATCTGACAAGTCCAGGTCCATGTGTATTTGCATGTCCTTGCGCCTCTACGCATTACTCATTCTCCAATGAGATGGCATTGTATAAATTTGGTCCTTTGGTGAGACCTTTAGTTCCTTGGGATTAAATCATGTTGATACAATTGTCGTACAATGTATTTTCATAGTATTATCCCACTATGAACCACACCTAGTTTGATAAAAAACTACTTAACACAAATGCCCTCCTTTGCTGCTACTATAGCAGTTATATACTTAGCCTTTTGTTGTAGTATCCGTCACAATATCTCAACTTTGGAACTCATCCAAATCCATCATGGAACTTCCTTTCCATGTCATTGTGCCACCCATAGTTTAAATTGAGATAAACTTAATTTGCATCTTGTGACAAAACTAGTATCAATGTAACACTTTATAATGAACTACCTTTAACGATTTGTCACTTATACATGATATATTCTTAGTTCTTCCAAAGCTCATAAGAATATCTTTACTATTGTCCAATGATCATCTTATGAATCATTCTGGTATATGCTCATAACATTTAGAGCATAGGACATATCTGGATGTGTACATCTCAAAGAATGATTGATCAAAATATTCTTGTGATTTCACCAAGTGTCAAAACACTTGAATCTCGTGTCAACACACTCGAATTTTGATTCAGTCCTTTCCGTGCGTCAAGAACCTTTCATGTTGTTTCCATATTGAACTCATTCAACATCTTATCTATGTACATTTGGCAAAACCATATTAGCGCCTCAATCTATTCATATAGACATTGATGCCTAATTCTTGGGTGATGCCTAAGTCTTTCATCAAAATGAAATTCTTAACTTGTGTCAATACAAGATACATCATTTCCAATCAACAATATGTCCTCTACATAATGTATTAGAAATATGTCTCAGCGCTCCCACTTAATTTCTTGTAAATGCAAGCATCTTCATCATCTCCGATGAATTTAAACTCTTTTAACAGTTTCATCAGGGTGAAGATTCCAACTCCGCTATGCTTACTTCAACCATTGAAGTTTTGCATACTCCTTTAGCATCCTTTGAATTAACAAAACCCTTTGGATCGTGTCATGTACACGTCCTAGGTAACCATTCTATTAGAAGAACTTGTTTTGTTTGTTCAACTACCATATACCAAAATATATGTAGTGGTTGCTACATTAATCCGTCCAGACTAAATATCGCTATGAAAGATCAAATCTTATCATAGTCAATTCCTTGAACATTGTCGTAAACTCTTTCCGACATGTCGACTATTTCATAGATTTGAAACATCCATGTCTATTTCTTTATAGATCCAAACACGACCGATAGGCTTTACGCCTTTCCGGAGGGTCTTCAAAGTTCAGAAACTTGATTTCTCGTGTATGGATGCTATCACGGATTCCATGACTTCTAGTCATTTTATGGAGTCAGGGCTCATCATCGCTTCTTTGCATGTAGTCGGTTCATCATTGTCAAAACAATAACGACTTGCTTTATCAAATCTTACTATTTGATTCTTACCGACCCACACGGTTCTATAGCAACTCTAATCTCCGATATCACACCTTTTGTAATCACGAGAGCCATGAGCATTGTGGCCGTCACCGGGACACTTTCTGGCGATGCGCTACTTAGCACATATAGCTAAGGTTCAACAACCTTATCAAAGTTCTATTGTCCTCCCACTTAACTTAACACTAAAATTCCTTCTCAAGAAACTTGACGTTCCAAGTAACAAACTCTTTTGTCCTCAGTGTTATGGAGAAATTCCCAACAAATTCTTTGGGATAACCTACAAAGACGTGCTTATCCGACTTTGGTTGTAAACATTTTACTTATGCATAACATACCAAAATTTAAGAAAAGACAATTCGGGTTTTATCCGAAACCATGACTTATATGGTGTCATTTCAATGGATCACGATGGAGCTCTTTTCAGTGTAAAAGCGGTAGTCACTAAAGCTTTAATCTTTAAAATATAATGGCAGTTTTATAAATGACACCTTTGATCTTACCATGTAAAACAAGGTTTCATTACATATCTCGAACACTCCATACTCCTATGGTGTTTTGGGAAATGCAAATCCATGGAACGATTCCTCAAATCTTATGTGTTTTGCTAAACTTGTAACTCAAATATCTTTCTTTATGATCCAATCATAAACTCTTTTATTTTCTTGTTACAATGATTTTCCACTTCATCTTGAAAGTCTTTGAACATTTTTCAAATGTTTCATACTTCTTCCTTATTGAGTAAGTATATACATATACTCACTCAAATCTTCGGAGAAAGCATATGAAGTTGAAATCCATCGCCCATGACTACACATAATGGACTATATACATCAATATGTACAAATTCCAATCAGTTAGTCGTCCGTTCCTCTTTTGGCCTACGAACGGAGTTTTAATTATCTCCTGGAAAGTATCATAAGCGTCATTTGATCCAAATCAAAGACTCCAAAAATCCATCAATATAGAGTTTCTTCATATATCCTTTCAATATAATTTAAACGGCGATGTCACTTCGCAAGTGATCTTTCAATCATTTGTCTTGCGAAATTTTAGCATTAGTTTTATGGTCGTTATTTCTCCAACCAGATTTGTATATTATCCATCTATTATGGAATACGGTAATTATTTGAACAACCTTTTGTCGTCATAATACCTGATCAAAATAACAATTATTGAAACAAATCTTGAAGGCAAGCTTTGATGTTAGCGAGCAACACAACAACCCTTTGTTTGCTTTCGATGAACATCATCACATTTTCTCTTGCTAGTTACTTAGGCCATTGAAGTTCATGAATTGTGTTGTCCTGTATGACACTTCATACCAACCAATTCGGTATCCAATACCGCAGAACCACATTGTTTAACAAGCAAGGAATACAACCATAACATGTATATCTTCTATATACCTAAGTTGGACATCTCCAACCTTTTATTTTCTGCCAAATATTTTATAGATTCTCTTTCAGCAATTCCTTTTCTTTTGAAAGAATCTATCAACATCAATAGTGGTGTTATCAACATGACACATGGTACAAAGCGTATATAGTCAACTACTAATACCTTTGGACTTGCACTTTGAGGTGGATCACCATCATCAAATGTTTGGTGTTCTTTCAAAAATCCATTCTTTAGTAATCTTTTAGTGTAGTAAACATTTGACTTACATCTTCTATTCATCCTTATCATGACAACTTTCATGATCAAGCTGCTATAGCTTATAAAGGTGAATTGCGAGTATAATGTTTCTTTTTCAAAACCTTTTGCAAGATTAGGACGACTAGCGTCTCCAACCTTCACAAATTCTCATCAAATATGAGGATGTATACTCTATCATGTTGTAACTAACACATTGTTTTAGATATCGCAATACCTTTCACATATGATGGTTTCTGAAACATTGCTTTCAGCTCTTAGATAAACTTGATATTAAAAACAATCTTTTGAGTATCAAGAATCATGGAGGCAATCATGATACATTAGATACTAACACTGGAATTGTTACTCTTGATTTAATACTACTTATTAAACTTCATGGAGCAAATAGAGTTTGCTGAAAGTTTGCAATAGGACTTATAAACTTTAAATTGACATTCAAAACAATACGATACCAGTTCGTAAAGTAAATATCCAGAATTTCTATAGTTCCACTATCTCAACTATAACTAAGCGTAAGGTGGTGAACGGATGCCAATGACTACAACAAACTATGCAAATTCACTTTGATTGTGTTTATGATAAATTGAGTTCTACTAATCCAAATTACAAATGAACTCCCACTCAAAAACAACATCCCTCGAGTTGTTTTAGTGACTATACGAACCAAATCCACTACACCAAGTCCGATCATCACGTGAGATGATGTAGCTTTAAAGGCGAACAATCAACATGTTCATCATATCACCCATATGACTCATGCTTTACCTTTTGGTATTCCGTGTTCCGAGACCATGTCTGTACATGCTAGGCTCGTCAAGGTTAACCTTAGTTTCCGCATGTGCAAATCTGGCTTGCACCCGTTGTATGCACACGTAGAGTCTATCACACACCCGATCATCACGAGATGCTTCGAAACGACGAGTCTTAGCAATGGTGCCAACTAAGGGTGAACACTTTATTACTTGATATTTAGTGAGAGGGACCATCTTATAATGCCACCATCGCGATCTAAGCAATACAAGAAGCATAAAGGATTAACATCACAGGCAATTCATAATAAGTGTGATATGATATGGCCCTTTCTTCTTGCGCCTTTGATCTCCATCTCCAAAGCACGAATATGATCTCCATCATCACCAGCATTGCGTCAAGGTTAGTGGCGCTGCTTCATGGTTGTCCATCATCACATAATTAAAGACAACCATTAGGCTCCTGCCGGTTTCCATGCGCTTCAACACTAAGGATGAATAAAAGATGTAAGTAAAATATTTACTACACTAAAATATTACTAAAGAATGGAATTTTGAAAGAATGCCAAACATTTGATGATGGTGATCCACCTCAAAGTGCAAGTACAAAGGTATTAGTAGTTGACTATATACGCTTTGTACCATGTGTCATGTTGATGACACCACAATTGATGTTGATAGATTCTTTTAAAAGAAAAGGAATTGCTGAAAGAGAATCTATGAAATATTTGGCAGAAAATAAAAGGTTGGAGATGTCCAACTTAGGCATATAGAAGATATACATGTTATGGTTGTATTCCTTGCTTGTTAAACAATGTAGTTCTCCAGTATTGGATACCGAATTGGTTGGTATGAAGTGTCATGCAGGACAACACAATTCATGAACTTCAATGGCCTAAGTAACTAGCAAGAGAAAATGTGATGATGTTCATCGAAAGCAAACAAAGGGTTGTTGTGTTGCTCGTTAACATCAAAGCTTGCCTTCAAGATTTGTTTCAATAATTGTTATTTTGATCAGGTTTTATGACGACAAAAGGTTGTTCAAATAATTACCGTATTCCATAATAGATGGATAATATACAAATCTGGTGGGAGAAATAACGACCATAAAACTAATGCTAAAATGTCGCAAGACAAATGATTGAAAGATCACTTGCGAAGTGACATCGCCGTTTAAATTATATTGAAAGGATATATGAAGAAACTCCATGTTGATGGATTTTTGGAGTCTTTGATTTAGATCAAATGACGCTTGTGATACTTTCCTGGAGATAATTAAAACTCCGTTCGTAGGCCAAAAGAGGAACGGACGACTAACTGATTGGAATTTGTACATATTGATGTATATAGTCCATTATGTGTAGTCGTGGGCGATGGATTTCAACTTCATATGCTTTCTCCGAAGATTTGAGTGAGTATATGTATATACTTACTCAATAAGGAAGAAGTATGAAACATTTGAAAAATGTTCAAAGACTTTCAAGATGAAGTGGAAAATCATTGTAACAAGAAAATAAAAGAGTTTATGATTGGATCATAAAGAAAGATGTTTGAGTTACAAGTTTAGCAAAACACCTAAGATTTGAGGAATCGTTCCATGGATTTGCATTTCCCAAAACACCATAGAAGTATGGAGTGTTCGAGATATGTAATGAAACCTTGTTTTACATGGTAAGATCAAAGGTGTCATTTATAAAACTGCCATTATATTTTAAAGATTAAAGCTTTAGTGACTATCGCTTTTACACTGAAAAAAGCTCCATCGTGATCCGTTAAAATGACACCATATGAGTTATGGTTTGGGATAAAACCCGAATTGTCTTTTCTTAAATTTTGGTATGCTATGCATAAGTAAAATTCTTACAACCAAAGTCGAATAAGCACGTCTTTGTAGGTTATTCCAAAGAATTTGGTTGGGAATTTCTCCATAACGCCAAGGACAAAAGAGTTTATCGCTTGGAACGTCAAGTTTCTTGAGAAGGAATTTTTCGTGAAAAGTTAAGTGGGAGGACAATAGAACTTTGATAAGGTTGTTGAACCTTAGCTATATGTGCTAAGTAGTGCAGCGCCGGAAAGTGTCCCGGTGGCAGCCACAATGCTCATGGCTCTCGTGATTACAAAAGGTACGATCTCAGAGATTAGAGTTCCTATAGAACCGTGTGGGTCAGTAAGAATCAAATAGTAAGATTTGATAAGGAAGTCATTATTGTTTTGACAATGATGAACCGGCTACATGCAAAGAAGCGATGATGGGCCCTGACTCCATAAAATGACTAGAAGTCATGGAATCCGTGATAGTATCCATACACGAGAAATCAAGTTTCTGAACTTAGAAGACCCTCCGGAAAGGCGTGAAGCCTATCAGTCGTGTTTGGATCAATAAAGAAATAGACATGTATGTTTCAAAACTATGAAATAGTCGACATGTCGGAAAGAGTTTACGACAATGTTCAAGGAATTGACTATGATAAGATTTGATCTTTCATAGCGATATTTAGTCTGGAAGGATTAATGTAGCAACCACTACATATATTTTGGTATATGGTAGTTGAACAAACAAAACAAGTTCTTCTAATAGAATGGTTACCTAGGACGTGTACATGACACGATCCAAAGGGTTCTGTTAAATTAAAAGGATGCTAAAAGAGTATGCAAAATTTCAATGGTTGAAGTGAGCATCGCGGAGTTGGAATCTTCACCGTGATGAAACCGTTAAAAGGTTTAATTTCATCAGAGACGATGAAGATGTTTGCATTTTGCAAGAAATTAAGTGGGAGCGCTAAGACATATTTCTAATACATTATGTGAAAGACATATTGTTGATTAGAAATGATGTATCTTTTATTGACACAGGTTAAGAATTTCATTTCGATGAAAGACTTAGGCATAACCCAAGAATTAGGCATCAATGTCTATATGAATAGATTGAGGCGTAATATGGTTTTGCCAAATGTACATAGATGAGATGTTGAATGAGTTCAATATGGAAACAACAAGAAAGGTTCTTGACGCACGGAAAGGACTAAATCAAGATTCAAGTGTGTTGACACGAGATTCAAGTGTTTTGACACTTGGTGAAATCACAAGAATATTTTGATCAATCATTCTTTGAGATGTACACATCCAGATATGTCCTATGCTCTAAATGTTATGAGCATATACCAGAATGATTCATAAGATGATCATTGGACAATAGTAAAGATATTCTTATGAGCTTTGGAAGAACTAAGAATATATCATGTATAAGTGACAAATAGTTAAAGGTAGTTCGTTGTAAAGTGTTACATTGATACTAGTTTTGTCACAAGATACAAATTAAATTTATCTCAATTTAGACTATGGGTGGCACAATATAATGGAAAGGATGTTCCATGATGGATTTAGATGAGTTCCAAAGTTGAGATATTGTGACGGATACTACAACAAAAGGCTAAGTATATAACTGCTATAGTAGCAGCAAAGGAGGGCATTTGTGTTAAGTAGTTTGTTATCAAACTAGGTGTGGTTCATAGCGGGATAGTACTATGGAGATACATTGTATCACAATTGTATCAACATAATTTAATCCCAAGGAACTAAAGGTCTCACCAAAGGACCAAATTTATACAATGCCATCTCATTGGAGAATGAGTAATGCGTAGAAATGCAAGGACATGCAAATACACACGGACCTGGAAGTGTCAGATCCGAAGATTATGTTTACCACTAGCAATAGTGTTTATACAACACCAGAAAGCCATAGGTGTTGAATGCACAAGTTTTTTTAACTAGATTATTGACTCTAGTGCAAGTGGGAGACTGTTGGAGATATGCCCAAGAGGCAATAATAAAGTGGTTATTATTATATCTTTATGTTTATGATAAATGTTTACATCCCATGCTATAATTGTATTAACCGGAAACATTAATACTTGTGTGTTTTGTAAACATAAAAGAGTCCCTAGTAAGCCTCTTGTTGAACTAGCCTATTGATTAATTGATGATCATGGTTTCCTGATCATGGACATTGGATGTGATAAATAACAAGGTTATATCATTAGGAGAATGATGTGATGGACACACACCCATAGTAAGCGTAGCATAAGATCAAGTCATTAAGTTCGTATTGCTATAAGCTTTTAAATGCATAGTAAGCTAATCCTTCGACCATGAGGTTATGTTAATCACGATCACCGGATGGGTACTTTGATGACATCAAACACCGCTTCGTAACTGGGTGGTCATAAAGGTGTCATTGGGTATTCTGAAAGTATGTGTTGAAGCGCATGGACCAAGATTGGGATTTGTCCATCCATATGACGGATAGATATGCTCTGGGCCCTCTCGGTGGAATGTCATCTAGTTAGCTTGCAACCATGTGACTGGGTCACAAGGGATGACATAACATGGAACGAGTAAAGAGTACTTATCAGTAACGAGGTAGAACTAGGTATGGAGATACCGACGATCAAACCTCGGATAAGTATAGTATCGCGTGACAAAGGGAACTAGTTTCGTATGTTAATGGTTCTATCGATCACGAAGTCATCGTTGAGTATGTGGGAGCCGTTATGGATCTCCAGATCCCGCTGATAGTTATTGATAGGAGATGTGTCTCTGTCATTTCTACATATTCACGAACCGTAGGGTGACACACTTAAGGTTCGAAGTTGTTTTAAGTAGATATGGAATGTGCGTTGGAGACCGAATGTTGTTCGGAGTCTCGGATTGAATCCGGGACATCACGAGGAGATCCGAAATTGTCCAGAGAATAATATATTGGGGATCATTTTCTGAGTTAGGAAATGTTCCGGAGTATTTGTATGAGGATTCTAGAAGCTTTCGGAATGTTCCGGAAGGTTCTGGAAGATTTCTTGGAGTTTGCTTGAAAACCAAGAAAGGATCAAGGAGTCCTCGTGGGGCAAGACAAGGAGTCGTGGGGGAGGAGGACTACTCCCCCCTTCCCAATCCGCCGGCCAAGGGAGAGGGGAGTCCTACAAGGACTCCACCTCCCCATGGCGCCTCCCTCCTTTAAATAGAGGGGTGGAGGCGCCACCCCCGGCCCCCTCCACAACTCCAAATCTCCGCCGCCTCTCTCCTCCTCCTTTCTTCTGCACAGGCATAGGCGAAGCCCTGCAGAATTCTCTACTCCACCACCACCACCACGCCGTCGTGCTGCTGTGATTCCATGGAGAAGATCTACTACCTCTGCTACTCGCTGGAACGAGGAGAGGAAGGTCTGCTTTGACTCCGCACGTGTGACCGACTGCGGAAGCGCTGCCGGAACGCGGCGCCGGAAGGATCGTCCACACGATCTTGAGATCGGCAAGTGATCGACTACATCAACCATGATATATAATCTCGTAACGCTTTCGGATCTACAAGGGTTAGTACAGATCTATCTCGTTGCACATGTCTAATAGATTAGATCTTGGCTTTTATCTAGATTAGATCTGGGTTTTGTTCGTTCTTGCGTTAGAATTTTTTTGCTTTCCATGCTACGAACCCATCAGAGAACACGTGTGTGGCCCTAGCCTATATGCACAGGTGTGGTGGATTGCTCCGGGATGGAAAACACTTAGAGAGGTGTCCTGGACGTGTAGGAGGACCCTCCCGTAGCAGTTCAAATAGAGTGAAAACGGTGGAACCTTGGGCCTAGCCCTGGTTTTCCATGTAGCTATGACCTAAGCAAACCTAACCCACCAGGAAAGTACATTAGTCAACCATCGTACAGAGAATGCTACAGGGGTAGACTTGCGGTGCCCTCGAATTAGGGTTTCGTCAGAAAAGGACCATCCGAGCATCGGGATGGCACGAGAACACGCATGTGTCCCTAGCATACATGAAGAGGTGTGGTGGATTGCTCCAGGATGGAAAACCTTGCTATGGGGTGTGACCGTCTACGACGCACTCGATAACACTTAGAGAGGTGTGTTGGACGTGTTGAAGGAAACTCCTGCTGCGGTTCAAACAGAGTGAAACCAGTGGAGCCTTGGGCCTAGCCTTGGTTTTCCATGTAGGTATGACCTAAGCAAACCTAAACCACCAGGAAAGAACATTGGCAATCACTCGAACAGAGAATGCTACGGGGTTAGACTTGCGGGGCCCTTGGATTAGGGTTTTGTCAGAAAAGGACTGTCCGACCATCGGGATGGCACGAGAACACGTGTGTGGCCCTAGAATACATGCACAGGTGTGGCGGATTGCTCCGGGATGGAAAACCTAGCTAGGGGGTGTGACCGTCTACGGCGCATGCGATAACACTTAGAGAGGTGTGCTAGACGTGAAGGAGGAAACTCCTGGTACGGGTCAAACAGAGTGAAACCTCTAGAACCTTGGGCCTAGCCTTGGTTTTCCATGTATATATGACTTAAGCAAACCTAACCCACCAGGAAAGTACATTAGTCAAACCTCGTATAGAGAATGCTACGGGGCTAGACCCTCGGGCCCCTCAGATTATGGTTTCATTGGAAAGTGACCGTCTGAGCGCTAGGATGCCACAAGAACACGTGTGTGGCCCTAGCATACATGCACAAGTGTGGTGGATTGCTCCGGGATGGAAAACCTAGCTAGGGGGTGTGACCGTCTATGACTCATGCGATAACACTTAGAGAGGTGTGTTGGACGTGGTGTAGGAACTCCCGCTGTGGTTCAAACAGAATGAAACTGGTGGATCCTTGGGACTAGCCTTGGTTTTCCATGTAGCTATGACCTAACCAAACCTAATCCACCATGAAAGAACATTGGCAATCCATCGAACGGAGAATGCTATGGGGGTAGACCCTCGGGGCCCTCGAATTAGGGTTTTGTCGTAAAAGGACCGTCCGAGCGCCGGGATGGCACGAGAACACGCGTGTGGACCTAGCATACATGCACAAGTGTGGTGGATTTCTTAGGAATGGAAAAGCTAGCTAGGGGGTGTGACCTTCTATGGTGCATGCGATAACACTTAGAGAGGTGTGTTGGATGTGCTATAGGAAACTCCCGCTGTGGTTCAAACAGAGTGAAACTGGTGGAGCCTTATGCCTAGCCTTGGTTTTCAATGGAGCTATGACCTAAGCAAACCTAAACCACCAGGAAAGAACATTGGCAATCCCTCGAACAGAGAATGCTACGTGGTAGACCCTCAGATTAGGGTTTCGACGAAAAAGGACCGTCCGACCGCATGGATGTCACGAGAGCACATGTGTGGCCCTAGCATACATGCACAAGTGTGGTGGATTGCTCCGGGATGGAAAACCTAGCTAGGCGGTGTGACCGTCGACGGCGCATGCGATAACACTTAGAGAGGTGTGATGGACGTGGAGGAGGAATTTCCCGCTATGGGTCAAACGGAGTGAAACTGGTGGAACCTTGGGCCCAGCCTTGGCTTTCTATGTAGATATGACTTAAGAAAACCTAACCCACCAGGAAAGTACATTAGTCAACACTCGTACAGAGAATGCTACGGGGGTTGACCCCTAGGGCCCTCGAATTAGGGTTTTCTCGTAAAAGGACCGTCCGAGCGCCGGGATGGCATGAGAACACACGTGTGGACATAGCATACATGCACAAGTGTGGTGGATTTCTCCGGGATGGAAAACCTAGCTAGGGGGTGTAACCGTCCATGGCGCATGTGATAACACTTAGAGAGGTGTGCTGGACGTGCTGTTGGAAACTCTCGCTGCGGTTCAAATGGAGTGAAACCGGTGGATCCTTGGGCCTAGCCTTGGTTTTTAACGTATCTAAGACCAAAGTAAACCTAAACCACCAGGAAAGAACATTGGAAATTCCTCGAATGAAGAATGCTATGGGGTAGACCCTCGGATTAGGGTTTCGACATAAATGACCGTCTGACCGCGGCGATGGCACGAGAACATGTATGTGGCCTTAGCATACATGCACAGGTGTGGTGGATTGCTCCAGGATGGAAAACCTAGCTAGGGGGTGTGACCGTCGATGGCACATGCGATAACACTTAGAGAGGTGTGCTGGACGTGTAGGAGGAAACTCCCGCTGCGGGTCAAACGCAGTGAAACCGGTGGAACCTTGGGACCATCCTTGGTGTTCCATGTAGATATGACTTAAGCAAACCTAACCCACCAGGAAAGTACATTAGTCAACCCTCGTACGGAGAATGCTACGGGGGTAGACCCTCGGGGCCCTCGGATTAGGGGTTCGTCGGAAAAAGACCGTCTGAGCGCCGGGATGACACGAGAACACGCGTGTGTCCCTAGCATACATGCACAAGTGTGGTGGATTTCTCTAGGATAGAAAACCTAGCTAGGGGGTGTGACCCTCTATGGTGCATGCGATAACACTTAGAGAGGTGTGCTGGACATGCAGGAGGAGACTCCCGCTGTGGGTCAAACGGAGTGAAACCGGTGGAACCGTGGGCCTAGCCTTGGTTTTCCAAGTAGATATGACCTAAGCAAACCTAAACCACCAAGAAAGAACATTCGCAATCCCTTCAATGGAGAATTCTACGGGAGTAGACTTGCGAGGCCCTCGGATTAGGGTTTCGACGGAAAAGGACCGTCCAAGCGCCGGGATGGCACGAGAACACGTGTGTGGCCCTATCCTACGTGCACAGGTGTGGTGGATTTCTCCGAGATGGAAAACCTATCTAGGGGGTGTGACCTTCTACGGCGCATGAGATAACACTTAGAGAGGTGTGCTAGACGTGTAGGAGGAAACTCCTACGGCGGGTCAAACATACTGAAACCAGTGGAACCTTGGGCCTAGCCTTGGTTTTCCATGTAGATATGGCCTAAGCAAACCTAACCCACCAGGAAAGTACATTAGTCAACCCTCGTATGGAGAATGCTACTAGGGTAGACCCTCGGGGCCCTCAGATTTGGGTTTCATTGGAAAAGGACAGTCCAAGCGCTGGGATGGCATGAGAACATGCGTGTGGCCCTAGAATACATTCACAAGTGTGGTGGATTGCTCTGGAATGGAAAAACTAGCTAGGGGGTGTGACCTTCTACGGCACATGCGATAACACATAGAGAGGTGTGCTGGACGTGCTATAGGAAACTCCTCTGTTGTTCAAACGGAGTGAAACTGGTGGAGCCATGGGCCTAGCCTTGGTTTTCCATTTAGCTATGACCTAAGCAAACCTAACGCATTAGGAAAGAACATTGGCAATCCCTCGAACGGAGAATGCTATGGGGGTAGACCCTCGGGGCCCTCGGATTAAGGTTTCGTTGGAAAATGACCGTCTGAGTGCTGGGATGGCACGAGAACACGCGTGTGGCCCTAGAATACATGCACAAGTGTGGTGGATTTCTCCGGGATGGAAAACCTTGCTAGGGGGTTTGACCGTCTATGGCCCATGCGATAACACTTAGAGAGCTATGATAGACATGCTGTAGCAAACTCCCGCTGTGGGTCAATTGGAGTGAAACCGGTGGAACCTTGGGCCTAGCCTTGGATTTCCTTGTAGATATGACCTAAGCAAACCTAACCCACCAGGAAAGTACATTATTCAACCCTCGTTCGGAGAATGCTAGAGGGAAGACCCTCGGGGCCCTCGGATTAGGGTTTCGTCAGAAAAGGACCGTTCGAGCGCTGGGATGGCATGAGAACACGCGTGCGGCCCTAGCATACATGCACAACTGTGGTGGATTGCTCCGAGATGGAAAACCTAGCTAGGGGGTGTGACCGTCTACGGTGCATGCGATAACACTTAGAGAGGTGTGCTGGACGTGCTGTAGGAAACCCCCGCTGCGGTTCAAATAGAGTGAAACCGGTGGACCCTTGGGCCTAGCCTTGGTTTTCCATGTAGCTATGACCTAAGCAAACCTAAACCACTAGGAAAGAACATTGGCAATACCTCAAACGGAGAATGCTACGGGAGTAGACTTACGGAGCCCTCGGATTAGGGTTTCGTGGCAAAAGGATTGTCCGACCGCCGGGATGGCACGAGAACACATGTGTGGCCCTAGCCTACATGCACAAGTGTGGTGGATTGCTCCGGAATGGAAATCCTAGCTAGGGGGTGTGACCATCTATGGCACATGAAATAACAATTAGAGAGGTGTGCTAGACGTGCAGGAGGAAACTCCCGCTGCGGGTCAAACAGAGTGAAACCGGTGGAATCTTGGGCCTAGCCTTGGTTTTACATGTAGATATGACCTAAGAAAACCTAACCCACCAGGAAAGTACATTATCAACCCTCCTACGGAGAATGCTACGGGGGTAGACCCTTGGGGCCCTCGGATTAGGGTTTCATCGGAAAAGGAGCGTCCGAGCGCTGGGATGGCACGAGAACACGTGTGTGGCCCTAGCATACATTCACAAGTGTGGTGGATTGCTTCGGGATGGAAAAACTGGCTAGGGGGTGTGACCGTCTACGGCGCATGTGATAACACTTAGAGAGGTGTGCTAGACGTGGTACAGGAAACTGAGTGAAACCGGTGGAGACTTGTGCCTAGCCTTGGTTTTCCATGTAGCTATGACCTAAGCCAACCTAACCCACCAGGAAAGAACATTGGCAATCCCTCAAATATAGAATGCTACGGGGGTAGACCCTCGGGGCCCTCGGATTAGAGTTTCATTGGAAAAGGACAGTCCGAGCACCCGGATGGCACGATAACATGCATGTGGCCCTAGCATACATGCATAAGTGTGGTGGATTGGTCAGTGTTGGAAAACCTAGCTAGGGGGTGTGATCGTCTATGGCGCATGCGATAACACTTAGAGAGGTGTGCTGGACGTGCTGCAGCAAACTCCTGCTACGGTTCAAACGGAGTGAAACCGGTGGAGCCCTAGGCCTAGCCCTGGTTTTCCATGTATCTATGACCTAAGCAAACCCAATCCACTAGGAAAGAACATTGGCAATCCCTTGAACGGAGGATGCTATGGGGGTAGACCCTCGGGGCGCTCGGATTAGGGTTTCGTCAGAAAAGGACCTCCCGAGCGCCAGGATGGCACAAGCACACGCATGTGGCCCTAGTATAGATGCACAGGTGTGGTGGATAGCTCTAGGATGGAAAACCTAGCTATGGGGTATGACCGTCTATGGTGCATAAGATAACACATAGAGAGCTGTGCTAGACGTGTAAGAGAAAACTCCCGCTACGGTTCAAATGGAGTGAAACTGGTGGAGCCTTGGGCCTACCCTTGGTTTTTCATGTAGGTATGAACTAAGGAAACGTAAACCACCAGGAAAGAGCATTGGCAATCCTAGAACGGAGAATGCTACGGGGGTAGACTTGCGGGGCCCTCGGATTAGTGTTTCATCGGGAAAGGACCGTCTGAGCGCTGGGATGGCACGAGAACAGGTGTGTGGCCCTAGCATTCATGTAAAGTTGTGGTGGATTTCTCCGGGATGGAAAACCTCGATAGGGGGTGTGACCGTCTACGGCGCATGTGATAACACTTAAAGAGGTGTGCTAGACGTGCAGGAGGAAACTCCCGATGCGGGTCAAACAGAGTGAAACCGGTGGAACCTTGGGACTAGCCTCGGTTTTCCAAGTAGATATCACCTAAGCAAAACTAACCCACCAGGAAAGAACATTAGTCAATCATCGTACGGAAAATGCTATGGGGCTAGACCCTCGGGGCCCTCAGATTAGGGTTTCGCCGGAAAACGAACTGCCGAGCGCTAGGATGGCAAAAGAACACGCGTGTGGCCCTATCATACATGCACAAGTGTGGTGGATTGCCCCGGGATGGAAAACCTAGCTAGGGGTTGTGACCATCTACAACGCATGCAATAACACTTAGAGAGGTGTGTTGGACGTGCTGTAGGAAACTCCCGTTGCGGTTCAAACGAAGTGAAACCGGTGGATCCTTGGGCCTAGCCTTGGTTTCCTAGACCCTCGGGGCCCTCGAATTAGGGTTTCGTCAGAAAAGGACCATCTAAGCGCAGGGATGGCATGAGAACACGCGTGTGGCCCTAGCATACATGAAAAAGTGTGGTGGATACCTCCAGGTTGGAAAACCTAGCTAGGGGGTATGACTGTGTATGGAGCATGTGATAACACTTAGAGAGTTGTGCTGGAGGTGCAGGAGGAAACTCCCGTTGCGGTTCAAACAGAGTGAAACAGGTGGAGCCTTGGGTCTAGCCTTGGTTTTCTATGTAGCTATAACCCAAGGAAACCTAATGCACTAGGAAAGGACATTGGCAATCCCTCGAATGGAGAATGCTACGGGGGAAGACCCTCGGGGCCCTCGGATTAGGGTTTCATCAGAAAAGGACCGTTCGAGCGCTGGGATGGCACGAGAACACGCGTGCGGCCCTAGCATACATGCACAACTGTGGTGGATTGCTCCGAGATGGAAAACCTAGCTAGGGGGTGTGACCGTCTACGGTGCATGCGGTAACACTTAGAGAGGTGTGCTGGACGTGCTGTAGGAAACTCCCGCTGCGGTTCATATAGAGTGAAACCGGTGGACCCTTGGGCCTAGCCTTGGTTTTCCATGTAGCTATGACCTAAGCAAACCTAAACCACTAGGAAAGAACATTGGCAATACCTCAAACGGAGAATGCTACGGGGGTAGACTTGCGGAGCCCTCCGATTAGGGTTTCGTGGGAAAAGGATTGTCCGACCGCCGGGATGGCACGAGAACAAATGTGTGGCCCTAGCCTACATGCACAGGTGTGGTGGATTGCTCCGGAATGGAAATCCTAGCTAGGGGGTGTGACCATCTACGGCACATGAAATAACAATTAGAGAGGTGTGCTAGACGTGCAGGAGGAAACTCCTGCTGCGGGTCAAACAGAGTGAAACCGGTGGAATATTGGGCCTAGCCTTGGTTTTCCATGTAGATATGACCTAACAAAACCTAACCCACCAAGAAAATACATTAGTCAACCCTCCTATGGAGAATGCTACGGGGGTAGACCCTTGGGGCCCTCGGATTAGGGTTTCATCGGAAAAGGAGCGTCCGAGCGCTGGGATGGCACGAGAACACGTGTGTGGCCCTAGCATACATTCACAAGTGTGGTGGATTGCTTCGGGATGGAAAAACTGGCTAGGGGGTGTGACCGTCTACGGTGCATGTGATAACACTTAGAGAGGTGTGCTGGACGTGCTATAGGAAACTCCCACTGCGTTTCAAACTGAGTGAAACCGGTGGAGACTTGAGCCTAGCCTTGGTTTTCCATGTAGCTATGACCTAAGCCAACCTAACCCACCAGGAAAGAACATTGGCAATCCCTCAAATATAGAATGCTACGGGGGTAGACCCTCGGGGCCCTCGGATTAGAGTTTCATTGGAAAAGGACCGTCCGAGCACCGGGATGGCACGATAACACGCGTGTGGCCCTAGCATACATGCATAAGTGTGGTGGATTGGTCAGTGTTGGAAAACCTAGCTAGGGGGTGTGATCGTCTCGGCGCATGCGATAACACTTAGAGAGGTGTGCTGGACGTGCTGCAGCAAACTCCTGCTACGGTTCAAACAGAGTGAAACCGGTGGAGCCTTGGGCCTAGCCCTGGTATTCCATGTAGCTATGACCTAAGAAAACCCAATCCACTAGGAAAGAACATTGGCAATCCCTTGAACGGAGGATGCTATGGGGGTAGACCCTCGGGGCGTTCGGATTAGAGTTTCGTCAGAAAAGGACCTCCCGAGTGCCAGGATGGCACAAGCACACGCATGAGGCGCTAGTATAGATGCACAGGTGTGGTGGATAGCTCTAGGATGGAAAACCTAGCTAGGGGGTATGACCGTCTATGGTGCATAAGATAACACTTAGAGAGGTGTGCTAGACGTGTAGGAGGAAACTCCCGCTACGGTTCAAATGGAGTGAAACCGGTGGAGCCTTGGGCCTACCCTTGGTTTTCCATGTAGCTATGAACTAAGGAAACGTAAACCACCAGGAAAGAGCATTGGCAATCCCTGGAACGGAGAATGCTACGGGGGTAGACTTGCGGGGCCCTCGGATTAGTGTTTCGTCGGAAAAGGACCGTCTGAGCGCTGGGATGGCACGAGAACAGGTGTGTGGCCCTAGCATTCATGTAAAGTTGTGGTGGATTTCTCCGGGATGGAAAACCTCGATAGGGGGTGTGACCGTCTACGGCGCATGTGATAACACTTAAAGAGGTGTGCTAGACGTGCAGGAGGAAACTCCCGATGCGGGTCAAACAGAGTGAAACCGGTGGAACCTTGGGACTAGCCTCGGTTTTCCAAGTAGATATCACCTAAGCAAAACTAACCCACCAGGAAAGAACATTAGTCAATCATCGTACGGAAAATGCTATGGGGCTAGACCCTCGGGGCCCTCAGATTAGGGTTTCGCCGGAAAACGAACTGCCGAGCGCTAGGATGGCAAAAGAACACGCGTGTGGCCCTATCATACATGCACAAGTGTGGTGGATTGCCCCGGGATGGAAAACCTAGCTAGGGGTTGTGACCGTCTACGACGCATGCAATAACACTTAGAGAGGTGTGCTGGACGTGCTGTAGGAAACTCCCGCTGCGGTTCAAACGAAGTGAAACCGGTGGATCCTTGGGCCTAGCCTTGGTTTTCCATGTAGCTATAATCTAATCAAATATAAACCACCAGGAAAGAACATTGGCAATCTATCGAACGGAGAATGCTACGGGGGTAGACCCTCGGGGCCCTCGAATTAGGGTTTGGTTGGAAAAGGACCGTCTAAGCGCAGGGATGGCACGAGAACACGCATGTGGGCCTAGCATACATGAAAAAGTGTGGTGGATAGCTCCAGGTTGGAAAACCTAGCTAGGGGGTATGACTGTGTATGGAGCATGTGATAACACTTAGAGAGGTGTGCTGGACGTGCAGGAGGATACTCCCGCTGCGGTTCAAACGGAGTGAAACAGGTGGAGCCTTGGGTCTAGCCTTGGTTTTCTATGTAGCTATAACCTAAGGAAACCTAATGCACTAGGAAAGAACATTGGAAATCCCTCGAATGGAGAATGCTACGGGGGAAGACCCTCGGGGCCCTCGGATTAGGGTTTCGTCAGAAAAGGACCGTTCGAGCGCTGGGATGGCACGAGAACACGCGTGCGGCCCTAGAATTCATGTAAATGTGTGGTGAATTTCTCCAGGATGGAGAAACTCGCTAGGTGGTGTGACTATCTACTATGCATGCAATAACACTTAGAGAGGTGTGTTGGACGTGTCGGAGGAAACTCCCGCTGCGGGTCAAACAGAGTGAAACCGGTGGAACCTTGGGCCTAGCCTTGGTTTTCCATGTAGATATGACCTAAGAAAACCTAACCGACCAGGAAAGTACATTAGTCAACCCTCGTACGGAGAATGCTACGAGGGTAGACCCTCGGGGCCCTTGGATTAGGGTTTGATCGCAAAAGGACCGTCGAGCGCTGAGATGGCACGAGAACACGCGTGTGGCCCTAGCATACATGCACGACTGTGGTGGATTGCTCTTAGATGGAAAACCTAGCTAGGGGGTGTGACCATCTACGGCACATACGATAACACTTAGAGAGGTGTGCTGGACATGTTGTAGGAAACTCCCGTTGTGGTTCAAACAGAGTGAAACCGGTGGAGCCTTGGGCCTATTCTTGGTTTTCCATATAGCTATGACCTAAGAAAACCTAAACCACTAGGAAAGAACATTGGCAATCCCTCGAATGGAGAATGCTGGGACGGCACGAGAACACGCGTGTGGCCCTAGCATACATGCACAGGTGTGGGGGCCTGTTCGTCTGCGGTACCAAAGTTTGTAGGCCAGCGCACCGCGGTACCTAAGATGCTTGAATTTCCGCGTTTCGAAATGTTAGGCCGCCAACTATTGAGAGGGGCCATTTCGAGGCAAACTCATCTCACCCCTGCCAAATTCAAACATTCCGCTAAACAACCCCGTGAAGTAGACGGTCGGGACCCTCATGTCAGTCATTTGTCCGTGACGCGAGGGCCAACGCGGCAACCTCTTAGGCAAATCGAGTAACTAAGTGGATTGGATGCGTTGACCAATTTCACAAATCCATTCCCACCTTTCCCCTAGCACCGGCGGCGTCGGAATCCACCCTCCAGGCAGGACGATCCCTTCGGACATTTGATTTCCAGCGCCAAGCTACTGTGCCCAGTTGTTGTGCCCAGTCGCTAATCCCGAGCTCCAATGGTGCATGTCGTAGCTGCCATTGCGAGGCTCTAGCCCGCCTCCGCCGCCGATGACCCGAGTAGCTCAGATGATGGCAGATCCTACAACCAAGGAAGAAGAAGTTCCGGCTACAAGCGGGTGAGCTACCCTTCTCTTTGCTATTCACACTAATTATAAATGCTAGCTGGCTACTGAACCTAAAATTGTTTGTTATCCCAACGCTGACAAACATATTTTGTCCATAGTTTTCTATCAAGTGGGATCTCCGTGGACCCCTTACCTGGTCACGGTAGTCCTCTTCAGGTACCACTCTAAGGGCAAGTGGTATGGACACCATTGTATCAGGATGGAAGAAGCGCCTGCGTAGATCTGCACTATATCTGGTATGGTTGCTGCTCTGTGTAATCATGATGAATTATGGCCGAAGCAGACTGCAAAGTTCTGCTTCATGGATGAACGTGGCATCATGGTTCCTCTAATGTGTGACAGTCAGCTAATTCGGTTGATGAAAAGGTATGCTTCAGATTGCATGTTTGAGCTAAATTGTGATGTACTGGATGTGGAAGCTGCTGCAACTGGGAGTCGCCCTTCTATTCTTGTACAGGGTGGTCGCTCGAACCCAATTAGCTCCTAGTAAGCAAAAGTCTCTTGGGGTTCGCATGTTTGTGCTGAATTGTAATTTTTGTTTCATTTACTCTATAGATATTGGTCAGTTATGCAACAATCCTATTTCTTTGATAGGAAGCACCGCAAGGTTAGAAACATGACTGTCGGGTCAGTCATTTTGCTGCCCGAAGAAATTAAGAAGGAGTGGAAAGATGATGCTGGACACGATTCTGGTGCCCATTGTCCTGGCGATGCAGAGTACGTGAAGCTAAGAAAATTGGCACCGAGGAAGAGGAAGAAGGGAGGAAATGAAGAAGCCAGTGGACATGAAGGCTTGGCACCTAGGCTACAGAAGAAGGCTGCTAGCAATGAAGATGCATAGTAATGTGTTGAACTTGAACCTATATATGTAATTCTATTAAATTCTGGAGCTCTGTGTGTGGCACGTTGCTGGGCGACACAATATACCCATGTTCTCTGAGTAAAATGTACCGCGACTTAGGGTTTGGAAATGCCCGAGTTAGTAGTTGAATCCGTATTTGTGATTGTGCCACTACTATCTGAAAACACGCAGCACCGGTTCCACGATTGCTGAGGGGCAGGAGGTCTCCAAATACGACGGAATGTAAGTGGCACGGAAATAAATTATTTAAGCTGCCACACTCCACGAAGCAGCAACTTATTTCAGATGCTGCACAACGACGTGGCAACATAAACAGCAATGGCAACCTATAATGCCCAGACGCTTGAGACCGTCTATCACCGCCTCCCTGCTCCTACATCCCCAGCGTCTCGCGAAGCTCCCGGATCTCCATTAACCGGGTGTACGTGCTTCCACTTTATAAATTGTGGTTGTGCCATTTGCATGCCGCAATATCCACGTAGATTACGTTTAAACAAACCACCAATGTCAGAATACAACCATGATCAGACAAATGGAAGTGATGTAGTGTTAAGACAGACTAACGTGAGAGCAATTTTTTTCCTCCCAGGACTCCGGGGCCACTAGTTCAGACCGCTAGGTCAACAAGTACTACTATTACAACTTAAAAAGGCATGGAGCTCAAGCTAAATAGAACTAGTTATCACACATCTCCTTGATCTTCCTAACCTTAGCCCAATGCGCATCTTCCTGCGAGAGCAAGGATCGATTCATCTGCTCCTTCCTTTTAGCATCTTCCTTGCACAGCGTCAATTGTTTCTCTGTATTTTACCTCATGCACTTGTCAATACTCGTAGTTGTGAAATGCAGGACTTTGGCCTAGTGAAGATTATTCCTTGCTTGAGTCAGTTCTTGCTCTGCTTTAGCCTTTAGGGCCAACACCACGTCCCTCTCCTTCTCAACTTTGCTAACCTTGTCCTGCACCCTCCTGAGATCTCGGTTAAGCTTGGTCGTGTCAACTGGGTCCCATAGCTTCATATCAACACTATCAAGAAGTGAGTTGACTACGGATTCTTTCAACTCAACAGTCATATCCCATAGTTTGTCCAGCGTTTTCTGCATCGATTTGGGCCACTCTGGATCTACGCATTTGACAACACTACAACTTCCGCCTTGCATCATTGCACGATGTCCTTGACACCGTAGAAACCTCCTGCCTGCGTTTTGTCCTTCGAACGCTACAAATATAGCAGGCACATATCCATGTTTACATAGCAGAGGACTGTCTTCATCCACTAAACTGTGATGGTCGGAGTCATACATCGTCTGGTTGGCCTAACACATCATACGCGCATGAGTAAATAGAGTAGATCTAGCTCAAAAAATAGATAACTGGCTACATATGATAGAGATAGAGATGAGATGACTCACATGGAAATCACCGTCCCTGTCGTCACGACGCGTTTCCTCGCCGTCTCCCCTTGAACCCATGGCGAGAGGGGAGAGGGGTGGCTACCGGAGAGGGGATTGGGATGGAGGCACCGTCGGCTTGCGGCTACGGCAGGATGGTAGTGAAGTGGGGAAAGTGGCTTCGAGGGGAAGGAAGAGAAGTACGGGGAGGAAGAGACGTAATGGGGTGATACATTGCAAATGTATCCATAATTTTTGATGTTCCATGCTTGTTTTTATCTACTTTCTTGTGTTTTGTCCATACTTTGGAGTACTTTTCATATGATTTCTTGGACTAACCTATTAACAAGAGCAACAGTGCCAGCTGCCTGTTTCTGCTGTTTTTGGTTCCAGGAAAGTCAGAAAATGAATATTCTCGGATTTGGATGGGACAAAAGCCAAAGTCGCTAGTTTACCGGAAGGCATCTGGAGCCAGAATACGAGACGGAGAGGACCCAGGGGCCAGCACACCACCTGTCCACACGAGCTAGGCCTGGCCGTGCCAGGGGGTGATGTGGCCAGCCAAGGCACCCCCTCGGTCTCTCCTTCCGCCTATATATTGCCCTCGGGACCAAAACCATAAGTACCCGATCAAACATCCACGAAAGAATCTGTAGCCGCCGTCATCTCCATCCCTAGATCGGGTGGGATCTGAAGCTCTTCCCGGCACCCTGCCGGAGAGGGGAATTCACCCTAGAGGCCTTCTTCATCATCATGCAAGCCTCCGGTGTGATGCATGAGTAGTTCATCTCTGGACTACGGGTCCATGTAGTAGCTAGATGGCTGGTTCTCCTCCTTTGTGCTTTCATGTCTAGATCTTGTGAGCTCCGTTCATGATCAAGATCATCTATTTGTAATTCTGCATGTTGTGTTTGCGGGGATCCGATGGATATTGAGATGCTATTTCAGATTGATTATTGATTCTATCATGTCTTTGTTATTTGTGATCTTGCATGCTTTCCGTTGTTAGTAGCTATCTTGGCCAAGTAGATGCTAGCAACTCCAAGAGTTAGTATTTATGCTCGATAGTGGGTTCATGCCTCTAGTAATCTGGGGAAGTGACAGAAATCTCTAAGGTACTAGATGTGCTGTTGCTACTAGGGAGAAAACAAAAATACTTTGTTCATAGAACAATCGTATTGTATACATTACACGCAATTCGTAAAGCAATAATCTGCTTCTTGCAACTTAATACTGGAGGGGGTTCGGATGATAACCTAAAGGTGGATCATTAGTCATAGATGCAGTTGGATGGCAGCCTATGTATAATGTTGTAATTCCTAATCAAGTCTCAAAGGAGTCAAGATGATTAGTATATGCTTGTATGCTTTCTCGATGTTTGTCAATTGCCCCGCTGTAATTTGTTCACCCAACATGTTATCTATCTTAAGGAGAGCCACCTCTAGTGAACTATGGACCCCGGTCCTTTCTTTTACATTCAATCTACAATCAAACTGTTTACTGCTTTGTGTTTACTTTCTGCAAACTATTACTTCCTTCCGTTCGATACGTTTAATCCTTTGTTTTCAGCAAAACCGGTGAGATTGACAACCTCAACCGAAGTTGGGGATAGAGTTCTGTGGTTGTGTTGTGCAGGTCTCCATGTTGCTGCTGGCACCGGTAGTGCGCCCTGCCAAGGCTCAGCTAGCAACACCTTTGGGGTGTTTCCTTGCTCCTACTAGTTCGATAACTTTGGTTTCATAACTAAGGGAAACTTACGTCTGTGCTCATCATACCTTCCTCTTGGGGTTCCCCAACGAGCTCATCAATCACGAGCCATCAAAGTATTTTTCTGGCGCCGTTGCCGGGGAGTCAAGGACATCTTCACAAGGGGAGTCCCTCATAACCAATCTCTTTACTTTGTTATTTTTGTTTTCCTTAGTTTGTTTTTTCTTTGTTTGCTTGTTTTGTTATAAAAAACATACAAAAAATTAGTTCACAAAGTTTGCTTTCTTTATTGAAAACACAAAAAAATTAGTTCCTACCTTAAGTTGCCTTTATGTCTAGCCTTTCTCCAATCACTATGTCACCCGAGGAAATGATTTTCACTTTTAAACATCGAATTGAGGAAAGCTTCAAGGAAGCTTGGTCTAGAATCTCTGATCTACATGAAAAAACTGAGCCTAAAATGACTCAAAGTTTGTTCCTTAGCAGTTTTTACCTTGGAATTGCTCTTTGTTATAGATATGCTTTAGATGCTGTTGTGGGAGGAGATTTCCTCCAATGTAATGAGGATGATACTATTAATGCTATAAAGAAATAGATCCTTACTTACAACTTGCCTAGCAAAACTGATATTTCTTCCGCAAGCATATTTGCTAGATTAAACACTCTTGAAACACAGTACTAGCTTAAAAGATTGCTATAATACTTAGGGAGCATCATAATTATGTTCCAATAAATTATGAACCATCAAAGTGGCTCCCCATAGTAAAGATTGATATAAATACTAAAACTTTTCAAACTCGCTGTGATATCATGTCTGAATTTTGTCTTATGCCCAAAGACATTTATGAATCTTTGAATCTTTGGGGTCTTACTGAAGGAGGAAAAGAAATATATCTAGCTAATAATTCTAAAATATTACCTATTGGAATAGCTGAAGGAGTGTTTACAAAGATCCTTGGGGAAATGATTTCTACTGATTATCTTGTTATTGAATGTGCAGGAAAAGGACAGAAATTACACTTGGAAGGTCCCTATTAGAACTCCTTGGAGCAATAATAGATGTGTGAAAGGGGACCATGCACCTTTCTTCTCCACCAAACAATCATATTTTCCCCAAGGTTAAGAATAAAAGTAAGAGAGGTAAGGGCAAGAAATTTGGTTTTAATGCTTCTTCATTTGAGAACGCTTGATTCTTTTTCTTGCTTCTTATGCCTAACTTAAAGGCGTTAAAGAAAAGTACTTATTGGGAGATAACCCAAAAGTTTTAGATGAGTCTTGGAAGTTATTACCTCTGTAATAACCTCTCCTTATCCTTTTTATTTGATTTTTGTGCCAAGAGTAACCTCTAATGAGAGAGAAGTAATGATTGGGAAAGTTGCTGTTCTAAAACAGATTTCTATGCTTCACCGTAAAATTTAGTGTAAAATCTCTGAACGTCCTTGTTGGTTCCCTTTTGACAGATTTCTGCCATTTTCTGCATTTGCTTCTTGTTGGTTCTCTTTTGAGTTCTTTTGGGGAATTGAGATTTTTGAGGGAAGTGCTACAGTAGCTAGTGTTCTAATGGAAGTTTATTGGTGTTAGAACTGAACCTAAAGACTTATTATCTTGAGTGCACTAATGTTGCTAATAAAGATTGTGTGAAGATTTGTATGAAGGAAAAATTTCAGGTGTATGGAAGGAATGAGTAATGAGATGAAGGATGGACTAAAGCTCAAGCTTGGGGATGCCACGCGTGTCACTCCAAGAAATATCCAAGAAGTACAAGCGTAAAAGATTAGGGATGCCCAAGGCATCCCCTTCTTCATCAATAAAAATTCTAGGTTTCTTCCAAACGCTTCATTTTTATTGTTTCATGCACAGTTGTATTGTTCTTGGAGCGTCTTATTTTTCGTTTTCGTTTTGGTTTTTCGTTTGCTTTGTTTTCTGAATAAATTGGTTGGACCCCCTATTTCATACATTGGTTTTCAAATAGTTTGGTTTGGTAAAGAGTAGGAAAGTTCATGCTTAAGTGGTAAAGAGAGCTTGTTTTTGACTATGGGTTATGCTTTGTCATGCCATGCTTGATATTGTTTTGGATTTTATGCTTAGTATTCTTTGCCGTAGCATGACTTGTTATAAACAATTGAGATTGCTTAATGTGCCTTGGATGAATCATGCGTTGTTTTAGCATATTAAAGCATAGTATAGTGGTATTGACCTTTGATGCTTTATTTGGGTTGACTTGGCGCATGCTCACACCATGTTATGACTATCCAAAGTCACCATAAGCCTTTATGATCCTTTAGTTGTCAACTTGTAGTAGCACTTTATGCTTTGATCAATGATGTTTTGTCGCTCTGCATGATTATGGCCATTATTGCTCTCTTAGTTTGTCGCTCCCAGTCTTTTGATAGCCTCCACAACTAAGTATGAGTTCCACTCATGCATCCAACTCCCTAAACCAAGTTATTCCAAAGAGTCCACCATACCTACCTACTAGCTTATGCTATTCCAAGTATATTCATGCTTTTGTTTACCTTCCAAATTAAACTTGTTATGAGAAAACTAGTGATTAAAGCTCTCACGAACTTGATGGCACACTTTACTTTTCTTGCCCTTAATAAACTTGAACCATTGTGTCGTCTATGTTGTATATGCTTGCACTTATTTGTTGGGAATTAGCAGAACCATGCTGTCATGGGGAACACTTTCAACATTGCACTGGTACTTTGTACCTAGTTGATATGATGCTCTTTTGTCTATGGATGTCATCGGTGTGAAATGAAAGGGGAGCTTGTAAGTCCATGGAGTTATGTATATGTGTTAGAGAAACGCCGGCGCCTCTGGTCTAATCCATGCTGACATGGTGGAAACCTGAAGCGTAACCATAATGAGCTGTCTATGAAACATTCTTCTTATAAAAAAAGAGTCCTATTGAGAAAAAAGAGAAAAGAGAAAAAAAGAGATTATGAAAAGAGGAAAGAGAGAAAAAAGCACCATATTCCTATGGTAAATAAGAAGATTGCTGAGATGCTCGTTGTCTTCTTGCCTTGTCATTTTGATATGGGGATTCTTCCGTATAATCGGGCAAGGGGTACCCCGTTGGCGGTCCTCTATGATACACATGTACTTACAATGACAAGAACTTACAGGTGACTAAACTTGAGTAGCATGAGGAGCGGTCCTCGTACTCAAGTGACATGAGATTTCTAACTTATACTTCGTCAAGCATGTACACCATAGTTTGTTCACTTTAACCTTAATCACTTCAAGATGCTTATGATAGGGGCAATGAGAGCTGAAAGCTATAAGTACCATAATTTTTGGAAGCTCTTTATGAAACTTGAATCTCTGCTTCCTTCTATGAAGGCCTTTCTTCCACCATTATATCGAGTCTCCACCTTCTACCTTTATGCACCTACTTTGAGAGCATAGTGGCCATTCTTAGTTCTATGTGCATTGTCCCAAGACTAGTTGATTGATGCATACCTTGATATTGCTTGTTTTAAACTATTTGTATCTAGTCACTCTTATAAACTTTGAAGGTGTCCTATGCATTTCTATTTGCTACTCTATGAGGGACAAGCTGAATACTATTATGCTATGTTTTCTTTATGTGAAACAAACAAACGTCTTGCAAAGCATTGTTATTCATTAATCTTTTGTTTGTACCTTTTCACGTTGCATCATAGTTTCTTTGTCTTATTGCTATAACTTTGTCTTTCATGTTACGATTGAAGTACTATGATCCCAGCTTTGAATGTTTTACAAATACTTTGATCAAGTTTATGATGGTGCATGTCACCTCAAAAATTATTCTTTCTTTTTATCACTTACCTACTCGAGGATGAGCAGGAGTTAAGCGTGGGGATGTTGATACATTGCAAATGTATCCATAATTTTTGATGTTCCATGCTTGGTTTTATCTACTTTCTTGTGTTTTGTCCAAACTTTGGAGTACTTTTCATATGATTTCTTGGACTACCCTATTAACAAGAGCCACAGTGCCAGATGCCTATTTTCTGTTGTTTTTGGTTCCAGGAAAGTCAGAAAATGAATATTCTCGCAATTAGACGGGACAAAAGCCAAAGTCGGTATTTTACCGGAAGGCATCTCGAGCCAGAATACGAGACGGAGAGGAGCCAGGGGGCCACCACACCACCTGGCCGTGCGGGCCAGGCCTGGCCATGCCAGGGGGTGGTGTGGCCAGCCCAGGTACCCCCTCGGCCTCTCCTTCCGCCTATATATTACCCTCGGGACCAAAACCCTAAGTACCCGATCAAAAATCCATGAAAGAGTCTGTAGCCGCCGTCATCTCCATCCCTAGATCGGGAGGGATCTGAAGCTCTTCCCGGCACCCTGCTGGAGAGGGGAATTCACCCTAGAGGCCTTATTCATCATCATGCAAGCCTCCGGTGTGATGCGTGAGTAGTTCATCTCTGGACTACGGGTCCATGTAGTAGCTAGATGGTTGGTTCTCCTCCTTTGTGCTTTCATGTCTAGATCTTGTGAGCTCCGTTCATGATCAAGATCATCTATTTGTAATTCTGCATGTTGTGTTTGTAGGGATCCGATGGATATTGAGATGTTATTTTAGATTGATTATTGATTCTATCATGTCTTTGTTATTTGTGATCTTGCATGCTTTTCGTTGTTAGTAGCTATCTTGGCCAAGTAGATGCTAGCAACTCCAAGAGTTAGTATTTATGCTCGATAGTGGGTTCATGCCTCTGGTAATCTAGGGAAGTGATAGAAATCTCTAAGGTACTAGATGTGCTTTTGCTACTAGGGAGAAAACAACAATCCTTTGTTCATAGAACAATCGTATTGTTTACATTACACGCAATTCGTAAAGCAATAATCTGCTGCTTGCTACTTAATACTGGAGGGGGTTCGGATGATAACGTGAAGGTGGATTATTAGTCATAGATGCAGTTGGATGGCAGTCTATGTATAATGTTGTAATGCCCAATCAAGTCTCAAAGGAGTCAAGATGATTAGTATATGCTTGTATGCTTTCTCAATGTTTGTCAATTGCCCCGCTATAATTTGTTCACCCAGCATGTTATCTATCTTAAGGAGAGCCACCTCTATTGAACTATTGATCCCGGTCCTTTCTTTTACATTCAATCTACAATCAAATTGTTTACTGCTTTGTGTTTACTTTATGCAAACTATTACTTCCTTCAATTCGATACGTTCAATCCTTTGTTTCAGCAAAACTGGTGAGATTGACAACCTCATCGCAAGTTGGGGACAGAGTTCTGTGGTTGTGTTGTGCAGCTCTCCACGTTGCTCCTAGCACCGGTAGTGTGCCTTGCCAAGGCTCAGCTAGCAACACCATTGGGGTGTTTCCTTGCTCCTACTGGTTCGATAACCTTTGTTTCATAACTGAGGGAAACTTACTTGTGTGCTCATCATACCTTCCTCTTGGGGTTCCCCAACAAGCTCATCAATCACGAGCCATCATGGGGACGTGACACTGGGATATGGCCCACTCAACTCGTGAGTCGTGACACTCGCAACAGGGGAGCGCCCGGTGTTGCCAGTTTGTCCAGAGCAAGCGTGGCCAATCATGCCACAGAACAGCCTACTCGCGAATCGATCTCACGAAGACGATCCCAATCATCCAAGCGCCTCGATCGAACGGTATGTAACAATCGTCAAGCAGAACAACTGTGTTAGGGCATGCCTTCTAGAAGACTCAGTCTAACGGCCACCCATTGGGGGGCTAAGGTTAGGGCTCTCCTAAGGTTAAGATCCATATGTGGTTTATGAGAGGAACAGACATCCAATGACACTAGGTGTGGTTCATGAAAAGAACAGACATGTAATGACACTAGTGGATCCATATGTGGTTTGTGAAAAGAATAGACATGCAATCACACTGGGTGGATCCATGTGTGATTCATGAAAAGAACACACATGCAATGACACTAGTGGATCCATGCGTGGTTTGTGAGAAGAACACACATCCAATGACACTGGGTGTGGTTCATGAAAAGAACACACATCCAATGGCACTCGGTGTGGTTCATGAAAAGAACACACATCCAATGACACTGGTGGATCTAGCTGTGGTTCATGAAAAGAACACGCATTCAAGGGCACTGGTGGATCCATGTGTGGTTTGTGAAAAGAACAGACATGCAATCACAGTAGGTGGATCGATGTGTGGTTTGTTTAGAGGATCATACATGCAATGACACTGGGTGTGGTTCATGAAAAGAACAGACATGCAATGACACTAGTGGATCCCTATGTGGTTTGTGAGAAGAACTAACATGCGATGACTCTAGCTATGGTTCATGAAAAGAACACACATGCAATGACACCGGTGGATCCATATGTGGTGTGTGAAAAGAACAGACATGCAATCACACTAGGAGGATCAATGTGTGGTTCATGAAAAGAACAGACATGCAATGACACTGGTGGATCCATATGTGGTTCATGAGAAAAGCACACATCCAATGACACTCGTGGATCCTTATGTGGTTTGTGAGAAGAACAGACATGCAATGACACTGGCTGTGGTTCATGAGAAGAACACACATGCAATGACACTAGTGGATCCTTATGTGGTTTGTGAGAAGAACAGACATGCAATGACACTGGCTGTGGTTCATGAGAAGAACACACATGCAATGACACTAGTGTATCCTGATGTGGTTTGTGAGAAGAACACACATGCAATGACTCTAGCTGTGGTTCATGAAAAGAACACACATGCAATGACACTAGTGGATCCATGTGTGGTTTGTTAAAAGAACAGACATGCAATCACACTAGGTTGATCCATGTGTGGTTCATGAAAAGAACAGACATGCAATGACACTGGTGGATCCATGTGTGGTTTGTGGAAGAACACACATCCAATGACACTGGGTGTGCTTCATGAAAAGATCACACATCCAATGGCACTTGATGTGGCTCATGAGAAGAACATAGATGAAATGACACTGGTGTATCCTTATGTGGTTTGTGAGAAGAACACACATCCAATGACACTTGCTATGTTTCATGAAAAGAACACACATGCAATGCCACTGGTGGATCCATTTGTGGTTCATGAGAAGAACAAACATGGAGTGACACTAGGTGTGGTTCATGAAAAGAACAGACATGCAATGATACTGGTGGATCCATGTGTGGTCTGTTTAACGAACACACATGCAATGACTCTAGCTGTCGTTCATGAAAAGAACACACATGCAATGACACTGGTGGATCCATGCGTGGTTCATGAAAAGAACACACATGCAATGACACTAGGTGTGGTTCATGAAAAGAACAGACATCCAATGACACTGGTGGATCCCTATGTGGTTTGTGAGAAGAACTAACATGCAATGACTCTAGCTATGGTTCATGAAAAGAACACACATGCAATGACACTGGTGGATGCATGTGTGGTTTGTTAAAAGAACAGACATGCAATCACACTAGGTCGATCCATGCGTGGTTCATGAAAAGAACAGACATGCAATGACACTGGTGGATCCATGTGTGGTTTGTGGAAGAACACACATCCAATGACACTGGGTGTGGTTCATGAAAAGATGACACATCCAATGGCACTGGATGTGGTTCATGAGAAGAACACAGATGAACTGACACTGGTGTATCCTTATGTGGTTTGTGAGAAGAACACACATCCAATGACACTACTGTGGTTCATGAAAAGAACACACATGCAATGACACTAGTGGATCCATTTGTGGTTTATGAGAAGAACAAACATGCAATGACACTGGGTGTGGTTCATGAAAAGAACAGACATGCAATGATACTGGTGAATCCATGTGTGGTTTGTTTAGAAGAACACGCGTGCAATGACTCTAGCTGTGGTTCATGAAAAGAACAGACATGCAATGACACCGGTGGATCCCTATGTTGTTTGTGGAAAGAACAGACATGCAATGACTCTAGCTATGGTTCATGAAAATAATACACATGCAATGACACTGGTGTATCCATGTGTGGTTTGTGAGAAGAACACACATGCAATGACTCTAGCTGTATCCATGTGTGGTTCATGAAAAGAACAAACATGCAATGACACTGGTGGATCCATGTGTGGTTTGTGAGAAGAACACACATCCAATAACACTGGGTGTGGTTCATGAAAAGAACACACATCCAATGGCACTGGGTGTGGTTCATGAGAAGAACACACATCCAATGACACTAGTGGATCCATGTGTGGTTTGTGAGAAGAACACACACATCCAATGACACTAGGTGTGGTTCATGATAAGAACACACATGAAGTGACACTGGTGGATCCATGTGTGGTTCATGAGAAGAACAAGCATCCAATGACACTTGTGGATCCATGTGTGGATTGTGGAAAGAACAGACATGCAATGACTCTAGCTGTGGTTCATGAAAAGAACACACAGGCAATAACACTAGTGGATCCATGTGTTTTTTGTGAAAAGAATAGACATGCAATCACACTGGGTGTGGTTCATGAAAAGAACACACATCCAATGACACTGGTCGATCCATGTGTGGTTTGTGGAAAGAACAGACATGCAATGACACTGGGTGTGGTTCATGAAAAGAACACATATGCAATGACACTGGTGGATACTTATGTGGTTTGTGAGAAGAACTGACATGCAATGACTCTAGCTAAGGTTCATGAAAAGAACACACATGCAATGACACTGGTGGATCCATGTGTGGTTTCTGAAAAGAACAGACATGCAATCACACTAGGTGGATCCATGTGTGGTTCATGAAAATAACAGACATGCAATGATACTGGTGGATCCATGTGTGGTTTGTTTAGAAGAACATACATGCAATGACTCTAGCTGTGGTTCATGAAAAGAACAGACATGCAAGGACACTCGTGGATCCCTATGTGGTTTATGGAAAGAACAGACATGCAATGACTCTAGCTGTGGTTCATGGAAAGAACACAGATGCAATGACACTGGTGGATCCATGTGTGGTTCATGAGAAGAACACACATGCAATGACACTAGCTGTATCCATGTGTGGTTCATGAAAAGAATAAAAATGCAATGACACTGGTGGATCCATGTGTGGTTTGTGAGAAGAACACACATCCAACAAACTAGGTGTGGTTCATGAAAAGAACACACATCCAATGGCACTGGGTGTGGTTCATGAGAAGAACACACATCCAATGACACTGGTGGATCCATGTGTGGTTTGTGAGAAGAACACACATCCAATGACACTAGGTGTGGTTCATGAAAAGAACACACATGCAATGACACTGGTGGATCCATGTGTAGTTCATGAGCATAACAGACATCCAATAACACTGGTGGATCCATGTGTGGTTTGTGGAAAGAACAGAGATGCAATGACTCTAGCTGTGGTTCATGAAAAGAACACACATGCAATAACACTAGTGGATCCATGTGTGGTTTGTGAAAAGAACAGACATGCAATCACACTGGGTGGGGTTCATGAAAAGAACACACATCCAATGACACTGGTTGATCCATGTGTGGTTTGTGGAAAGAACAGACATGCAATGACATTGGGTGTGGTTCATGAAAAGAACACACATGCAATGACACTGGTGGATTCTTATGTGGTTTGTGAGAAGAACTGACATGCAATGACTCTAGCTAAGGTTCATGAAAAGAACACACATGCAATGACACTGGTGGATCCATGTGTGGTTTGTGAAAAGAACACACATGCAATCACACTATGTGGATCCATGTGTGGTTCATGAAAAGAACAGACATGCAACGACACTGGTGGATCCATGTGTGGTTTGTTTAGAAGAACAGATATGCAATGACTCTAGCTGTGGTTCATGAAAAGAACACACATCCAATGACACTGGTCGATCCATGTGTGGTTTGTGGAAAGAACAGACATGCAATGAAACTGGGTGTGGTTCATGAAAAGAACACACATGCAATGACACTGGTGGATCCTTATGTGGTTTGTGAGAAGAACTGACATGCAATGACTCTAGCTAAGGTTCATGAAAAGAACACACATGCAATGACACTGGTGGATCCATGTGTGGTTTGTGAAAAGAACAGACATGCAATCACACTAGGTGGATCCATGTGTGGTTCATGAAAAGAACAGACATGCAATGACACTGGTGGATCCATGTGTGGTTTGTTTAGAAGAACAGATATGCAATGACTCTAGCTGTGGTTCATGAAAAGAACAGACATGCAATGACTCTAGCTATGGTTCATGAAAATAATACACATGCAATGACACTGGTGTATCCATGTGTGGTTTGTGAGAAGAACACACATGCAATGACTCTAGCTGTATCCATGTGTGTTTCATGAAGAGAACAAACATGTAATGACACTGGTGGATCCATGTGTGGTTTGTGAGAAGAACACACATCCAATGACACTGGTTGTGGTTCATGAAAAGAACACACATCCAATGGCACAGGGTGTGGTTCATGAGAAGAACACACATTCAATGACACTAGTGGATCCATGTGTGGTTTGTGAGAAGAACACACACATCCTATGACACTGGGTGTGGTTCATGATAAGAACACACATGCAATGACACTGGTGGATCCATGTGTGGTTCATGAGAAGAACAGGCATCCAATGACACTTGCGGATCCATGTGTGGATTGTGGAAAGAACAGACATGCAATGACTCTAGCTGTGGTTCGTGAACAGAACACACATTCAATAACACTAGTGGATCCATGTATTTTTTGTGAAAAGAACAGACATGCAATCACACCGGGTGTGGTTCATGAAAAGAACACACATCCAATGACACTGGTCGATCCATGTGTGGTTTGTGGAAAGAATAGATATGCAATGACACTGGGTGTGGTTCATGAAAAGAACACACATGCAATAACACGGGTGGATCCTATGTGGTTTGTGAGAAGAACTGACATGCAGTGAGTCTAGCTAAGGTTCATGAAAATAACACACATGCAATGACACTGGTGGATCCATGTGTGGTTTGTGAAAAGAACATACATGCAATCACACTAGGTGGATCCATGTGTGGATCATGAAAAGAACAGACATGCAATGACACTGGTGGATCCATGTGTGGTTTGTTTAGAAGAACAGACATGCAATGACTCTAGCTGTGGTTCATGAAAAGAACAGACATGCAATGACACTGGTGGATCCCTATGTGGTTTGTGGAAAGAACAGACATGCAATGACTCTAGCTATGGTTCATGAATAATACACATGCAATGACCCTGGTGTATCCATGTCTGGTTTGTGAGAAGAACACACATGCAATGACTCTAGCTGTATCCATGTGTGGTTCATGAAAAGAACAAACATGCAATGACACTAGTGGATCAATGTGTGGTTTGTGAGAAGAACACACATCCAATGACACTAGGTGTGGTTCATGAAAACAACACACATCCAATGGCACTGGGTGTGGTTCATGAGAAGAACACACATCCAATGACACTAGTGGATCCATGTGTGGTTTGTGAGAAGAACACACACATCCAATGACACTGGGTGTGGTTCATGATAAGAACACACATGCAGTGACACTGGTGGATCCATGTGTGGTTCATGAGAAGAACAGGCATCCAATGACACTTGTGGATCCATGTGTGGTTTGTGGAAAGAACAGACATGCAATGACTCTAGCTGTGGTTCATGAAAAGAAGACACATGCAATAAGACTAGTGGATGCATGTGTGGTTTGTGAAAAGAACAGACATGCAATGACACTAGCTGTGGTTCATGAAAAGAACACACATCCAATGACACTGGTCGATCCATGTGTGGTTTGTGGAAAGAACAGACATGCATAGACACTGGGTGTGGTTCATGAAAAGAACACACATGCAATGACACTGGTGGATCCTTATGTGGTTTGTGAGAAGAACTGACATGCAATGACTCTAGCTAAGGTTCATGAAAAGAACACACGTGCAATGACACTGGTGGATCCATGTGTGGTTTGTGAAAAGAACAAACATGCAATCACACTAGTGCATCCATGTGTGGTTCATGAAAAGAACAGACATGCAATGATACTGGTGGATCCATGTGTGGTTTGGTTAGAAGAACAGACATGCAATGCCTCTAGCTGTTGTTCATGAAAAGAA